>JAECMU010087318.1:0-12762 GCA_016106625.1 Dracogyra subfuscus
ACTTCTTTTGCTGTCCACATCCACATCCCAGGTGCTTGTCTCTTGTGGCTATCTGTGTCACACACCTGCCATTCCCCATCAGCATTTAGCTGTGGACTTAGGCTGATCACTTCGGTAGTTACTTCTGGCATTGTTAAGAGGCCGCTGCGGGTACTGTAACCTCACCGTGGTGCAGGGGTGTAAAATTCTCTTTCAGAATGGCCAATACAGCACAAATTGAAATTGTGAGTAAAAGTCAGTATGTATCTGTAATATTTGTATTTTTGCACAGTTCTTTACACTGTTTGTATTTAAATCTTGAATTTGTATATTGATGTTGATCATCACCGTATTTGTTTGCATTACCATAGTTTGACACCCAATAGCCGATGTATTTTTCGTGCTGTGGTGTCGTTAAACATTCATTCATTCATTCATTTATGTTAAGAAGCATTTGTAACCATCTACTATGCACCCCTACTGCCGGCGGTCGGTATCAATATGGTAATATAATAATATAATAAAAATATTACCACATTGATACTATTTATTTCACATGTTGATGGGAGTTAAATATTCTTCTCCTTGAACTAGTCTCAGGCAAGTGATGGGGCACAGCTCCCTTTAAACTGTTAGGTATAGACTAATGAGAACGATTATTTCAAAACTGGGTAATATAACAGTTATATTAAAACACAAATACATACCATAATTGTTCGATGTTCCCGTGGAACCAGTGGGCGCCATTTTATAACTAGCAGAATTCATGGTGAGTTTCCTGACATTCTTCTGTGGCTGGAAGACGATAATGTAAACCTTTGGCAAAAACAGACAGAGCAAGGCAACGGTAGCGCTCAGGGAGATCGACACACACAACGTAGTGATCTGTATCTGAAACACAAGAACACGTCTTAGTAAGGAAGGAAATGGGGTCTTAAAAAGTATTATTAATATATTATTACTTAACGATGCACCACATTTTAGTTACGGTCCCGAGGACGAGTATCTGATAGTGTATCATAGCAGCAACAACACCTTTGACTAATTTTGATAATGGAATACAGTTTTGTCATTCAGACTAATATATTATGGTGTTAGATATATGGTTAAGGACAATACAGATAACGAGATGGGAAATCCACTCCCAACACACAATGGTTAGCAGCAACAGGGGTCTTTTTATGTGCAACATTCCAGTGACAGGATAATGCATACCACGGCCTTTGTTAGTCCAGTTGTTAATCATTGGCTGGAACGATAAACAGCCCAATTAATGTGGAAGGCAAAGACTAGCGTCAGTAAAATTAGGTGTTACTTGGAACACAACTGTTTTGGAAGACAAAAAGGAAACTGGTACAGAGAAATGAGTAAAGAGCTGCAACATTTGTAGAGACAGAATTGTAATACGTGCATCCACATAAATGACTTTGCAGATACATTAGTACATAAATACACATGCGCAAAAAACGATACATGCATACATACAAGCACATAAACACGCACACGTACGTTTGCATACATACGCTTTCGATTTCATAGAAACGTGATTTAAATGGTAGTTCCCTGGGGATCGTTTTTGCATTATGTAATTGATTCGAAATGTTATGTCCCTGATTCCAAATGTTATGTAACTGATACGAAATGTAACGACAATTCGACAATTGTACGATGATTAATCTATCATTCTCAATAACTGTGAATAATATTATCATGTGGTTGTAGTCTGTTTCTACCTCTACTGGTGTGTCCATGCTATCCACTACTTACGGTCAAGTTCCTCTACGGAAAAAGAAAAGAAAAGCAATTTCCACTACGGACGCAATATGCGCACCGATGTGCTTTGCGTATCCCTTGTCGCTAATACAATTGGTCTTATCCACGGCACTAACTAACGATGGCCGTTAGTATCATATAGTAGGTGGTTGTACTAAACATTTCGTGAAGTGTTAAAAATGCCCATAGTAAATGCCCATGCAAAATGGCAACTGGCCTCGGTGGCGATGTGGTTAAGCCATCGGACTACAGGCTGGTCGGTACAGGTTTCGCAGTCCAGTACCGGCTCTTAAGGGCTCAATGGTTAGGTGTACGGTCACTATACCCTCTTTTCTCTCACTAACCACTAATCAACTAACAGCTGTCCTGGACAGAAAACCCAGACAGCTAAGGGGTGTGCCTAGGACAGCGTACTTGAAACGTAATTGGATATAAGAAAAAATATAAGTTGAAATTAAATTAACAATGGCTAGAAAAGACAACCTCATGTCGCGGATGGTGGGTCCTATGATACGTGGAGGTATATAATTAGGTGTTGGTGTTCAGTATAAATTGGTATAAAGCTAAATTCAAAACATAGTTGTTATGTCAATTAATTATCAGTTTTGTATAATTATTTATCCTGTTCGGTGAATCAAAATCGCAACTGAACATATTTGTTCTATATAAATACATAGCAAGTAGATTTCATTATCCAGCTTAAACACTATACAATTTTTATGTGCATAATATGTCATATCTGGTACCGTATATTTTAATATGAATGCTTTTCTTTCTACTTTTATACAAGCCTCCTGTAAACCATCCTGTCACATATATGTATTATATTTTGTACAAACCTCATATGCCGTTGCTGAACGGCCTGAGTGAATAAAATGTTCTGTTCTGTTCTGCAAGGTTGCTGTCAAATTATCACTAATTATATGGGAGTAACAAAACTTTACCTCTTGATCATCTCAAACGCCTAACACCGTACTAGGATTAGTTTGTGAACGTCAGGTCTGATTGAATTATCATTATATTTTGTATATATATATCTGAAGGTCTCTGTCATGTACGAAGATACATTTTTGGATAAACTTCTGGTTTGATCGTGTTGATTACATTACTCTACGTAGATTATGGTTTGGATATGATTAGTGATTCTGTGGTCCAGCCAAGTATTTGCTCGGCTGATATGACTTTGACTGCGATAATGGGATTGTAGCTTTGATTTGTAACCTTGTGTAAAACAAAAATAAAAACAATAAATTAATTAAACGAATTACAGCACCGAACATTCCCAAGGACTCTCGTTTGTGCACCGATGAAATATATAATGCATTAATGGTTTATCTAAATAAAATACGAATACGCTTTACAAAGCCCGCCAGTTTGCTGAGTCATCCGAATACAGTCATATCGATACGTCAAAACATAAACCGTCTGGCCGTCATGAGTGGATGATATGTTGTTGCATGACATTACAGAACTGCAAGAGAAGCCCGCCATCATTCATACACAGACTTCGCTTCAAAAACCCCGCTGCAGATTCATTTTAAAAACAAGTATTCCATAAGCGGGATATGATCGTGTCCAAATGAGTGCATTCCATTATCTTCATTACACACAGTGGAACACTGTTATTGTAAGTACGTTGGAGACGAAAATCGCCCATTATTGCGTCATTTCTGAATCACTGAGCTACGCCTTCCCGGTAAATTGGGTTTAATAGACGTGCGGTGCCTGTGTACGCGTCCTTGAGCACGCATGCGTGTGTTTACGTCAGATTCCTAACTGTCCAAGTGCGCGTGTTTTTTCCCCTGACTTAACCACCATAGAAGCGCTTGATTCTCGCTTAATGACTCGTGGCGCCATCTATCACTGTTTATGACTTCATTGTGAAGACCACTTAACATGGACAAAGTGCCTCACTCAGGGATGTTTTTCGCAAATACGGAAAAATTCCATTATATATTAGCAAATAGCGTGGTAAGCATCAAAGCCTTCACGGTCCCGGGAACACTGACCAGAACGCAGAGACAGCTTAATTAACTATAACCAAAATCTTTGAAGGAAATAAACAAAATTGTTAGCTTTATCTCAACTCAGAATATTAACCATTAACCTTTGTCCTGGTATAGACTTGAACAGTTTGCCGAGGTGTGTGTCCAAGGTCACGTATTACGAAGCAGAAGGTTGCTATACAATTAAGCCTATCAAATATACGACAGGACTTATATTATAATAGTCCCCAACCATGTGTTGGAATGAGAAAAAAAGGCTTGACAGGTCCATCGATGGGCATCGTTCCTATGGCACACTGTACCTCAATCGTGCGTTCAACATACCACTGAGTCGCATCGAAATCCGGTGTAATATAGAATGATCTAACCCCAGTGCTTTGTTAAAGAGAAGCCGTTCACCACACACTTTTAGTTGAGGTTTTTAGGGGTATTAACTTGCATATCGTCTTTATATCCTGGAACGTTTCAAGCACCCTGATCTGGGCACATATCTTAGCTAGGGCAGGTGGTCGTTGACCTACCTACTCAGTGATAAAAACTTGCTCTCGACGGAACGTGGTTGCGAACCCAACACCCACCAGCTGTAAGTCAGATGGCTTAAAGGGACATTCCTGAGTTTGCTGCAATAGTTTAAGATGTTACCGATTAATAAAATATTTCAATGATTAAACTTACATCTTAGATATATTTTCTTGTTTAGAATATTAGTGGCTATATTAAACGTGTTTCTGGTCGTTCTAATATTTGTACTAAGTTATTTTTCACTTTATTTCCTCAAAAATATATTTTCGTACATACGAAATTATTGGAAGACGAAATCCAGTTTGGGCTTCTTTTAAATATTAAGACGACCAGAAACACATTAACAGAGGCGTAGGAAGGTGCCAAAAAGTGAGGGGGCACACTTGTATAATAATAATAAGAAGAATAGTTTAACAATAATAATGTCTGAAAAGTGGGGNNNCCCCCCCCCCCCCCCCCCGCTTCCTACGCCAGTGATTAAATATACATACCTTGATATTCTAAACAAGAAAATATACTTATTATGTAAGTTTAATCGTAGAAATATTTTATTAATCGGAAATATCTTACCATGCAGCAAACACGGGAATGTCCCTTTAACCACACCACCACCGAAACATGTCTGGGAGTTAAGAAAAGCCGAACCAACAGTAGTGTATTATAATATTCAGCTGTGTTCTGCTCTGTGTGTGTATTAAGACACAATTATCGGCAAAAAAAATCCCTTAATATTGCATCGTGTGTTTACACAAATTGAACTGTGGCTTATTACACTCACCTTCCCGAGGTTTCCTAATATCGATTTTAATAACTGGTTCCAATAATAGAATACGCATAATACTACGGCGATTATACCTAATATCGGTTGACGGTTCACCCTAATCCTGACCTTCTGCGACCCTTAGGAACACTGTAGAAAACGATCCACCAAAAATAATACGATAAAGATGCTGTTTTATAATTAAAAGAAAATATGGCGTGAATATTTCTCAAATAGTGTCAGCAATTAGGGGTGGTAGGGTAGACATTTATGGTCAGTTGAAGTTTGTGTAACCATTAATTCCATGTTAAAGCTACCACGCTGCGTACACATCTCAAAGTGGTAAATTACAGAAGTGTACTCAGACTGTAGTTGTATTGAAACTGTTGTAAAGTTTGTTGTTTGACGACATCACTAGAAAATATTGATTAATTAATAACCGGCTATTGAATGTCAAACATTTGGTAACTCTGACAAAGAGTATTAAAGAGGAAACCCGCTACACTTTTACAATTAGTAGCAAGGGATCTTTTATATGCACTTTCCCATAGTCAGGAAAGCACTTACCACGGCCTTTGACTAGTTGTGGTGTACTGGTTGGAACGAGCAAAACCCCGTTTAGCTGAATGGATCAACGGAGGTGAACTGTTTGAAATTTAGACCCCAGAAATCCTAACATACTATTCCTAAGGCGTAGTGTGCAGTCGCTGGGCTATGTGCCTAATTTATATTTATGTTATTAAAATAATCCTATAAATTTAAATACACAAACACTCTTATAATGAAAACTCTTAACAGTTACAATCATTAGTAAAATGGAAGGAGAAATATTTTATTTAACGACACACTCAACACATTTTATTTGCGGTTATATGGCGTCAGATATATGGTTAAGGACCACACAGATATTGAGAAAGGAAACCCGCTGTCGCCACTTCATGTGCAACTCTTTTCAATTAGCAGCAATGGTTATTTTATATGCACCATCTCACAGACAGGATAGTACATATCACGGCCTTTGTTACACCAGTTGTGGAGCACTGGCTGGAGGGAGTAAAAGCCCATTGGGTCCAACGACGGGAATCGATCCTAGTAGTAAAATGGAGACAAACAAATCCGACAGTGTTCTGACGAATACTTTTACAAATGACAAATCAAGACGCTTTGTAACCAAATCACGAACTGAATAAATTAAGGTCACTTATACATGTCAAATTCCTTTCGAGTTATAGCATTCATTGTTGGCGCATTGTCAGTATTTTATTTGAGTTGTTTTAGATGATGCATATCAACACGATATAATTGGGAAAACGACACAGATGCACAATGGGTGACACCAGTAGGATTGTAAACTCGGCCTTTTATACGTTAGCTTGCGCAAGAGAACATACACAAGCAGATTTATACATATAGTATATGATATACACACCAGGTTTCGGCCAGGTAAGGCGAGTGATCACTCTCGCTCGCAACCACACTCGCCTAGAAAGTTTTAGGAGAATGGCAAATTGATCGTCTTGCAATAACGTGTTTATTACATTGTATTTGAAACTTCATCTGACTGCTCGCCTAGCATCATTTCAAGATAGTGATCCTCCGATCGTCTTGACTTTTCTTTCTCATGACGACGAAATTTCTTTTGTTTAACGACATTGATATTAATTAATCATCGGCTATTGGATGTCAAACAATGGCAATTCTGACTCCTAGTCTTCAGAGGAAACTCGATACATATTGTTTTAATGCAACAAGGGATATTTTATATGCACTATCCCACAAACAGGATAGTACATGGCACGGAATTTGATATACTACTCGTGAAGCACTGGCTGGAACGAGAGACATAGCTGAATGGGCTTACCGACTCATGGCGACGAATGCACACCACCATGGTGGCATCATCATTTCAGCCACCCACACTGACTCACACAGTCATACATGCATGCATGAAAAGGTAGTTCAACAAAAGAGATCTAAATAATGATTAGGCAGGATAGACAAGCGTGCAGACCCTAGAGACGCTGAAGGTCCGAGCCCATGATATATCACATATCTCTAGAGATTTGGTTTCTTATCAATTATATCGAGTTAATCATAAAAAGGTCCACTTTTTGAAGTTGAACAGCGGGAACGGTGTGCCACACAGATCACTGAAATTCTGCACATAATCTAATTCCGGTAGAAATGTCACATTGGTTTATATTAAGTTTAAAATGACCCATGATATAAAGGAAGGAAATCATTGATTTAACAACGCACTCAACACATTTTGTTTACGGTTATATCACGTTGGACATGGATTAAAATGCAATGTCAAAAATGCGATTTCACTGAGAAGCTACTGCTTTATTTATTGAACACACTGGATGCGATTTCACTGAGAAGCTACTGCTTTATTTATTGAACACACTGGATGCGATTTCACTGAGAAGCTACTGCTTTATTTATTGAACACACTGAAAACAACTGTCGATTGACGCACCATCTTCTTCTATGATTTGTCCGTAACCTATTTCTATGATAAAATTAAGTTCCGTAAAGTTAAAGTTTGTTTTAATGAACGATATAACCAGAGCAAATTGATTTATTAATCAACGGCTATTGGATGTCAGACATTTGGTAATTTGAGACAGAAAACCGGCAAAAAAATTTCTTTAATAGCAAGGGATCTTTTATATGCACCAGCACACACCACGGCCTTCGATACACCAATCGTGATGCACTGGTTGGAACGGGAAATAGTCTAATGTGCCCACCGATGGGGATCGGTCCTAAACCGAACGCGCATCAGGCAAGCTCTGTACCACTGGGCTACGTACCACAATATAGAGAAAAAAAGGTGTGCCAAAATGTAATATTCTGTGATACATATCATTTCTGCTATTCAGATAAAATGTGGAGTCTTTTATGAATCACTCGATATAGCGGGTGGTGCAGGGGTGTAACTTTCTCTTTGAGAATGGCCAATACAGCACAAATTGAAATTTTGAGTAAAAGTCAGTATCCGTAAAATTATGTGATATTTGTATTTTTTCTTTTTGCACAGTTCTTTCCACTGTTTTTGTTTTTACCTTGAATTTTTATATTGATGTTGATCATCACTTAATTTATTTGCATTACCATTGTTTGACACCCAATAGCCGATGTATTTTTCGTGCTGGGGTGTCGTTAAACATTCATTCATTCATTCATTCGATATAGCGGTTAACACGTTTTTCGTTTCATATGCTCATAAAGTCGAAATCTGATGGCAGAGATGCAGCGACTTGTTAATCGCAGCAGTGTTGCCATCAATGTGCGGATGTTTGACATCCAATAACCGATGATAAATAAACCAATGTGCTCTAGTGGTTCACTATAGCTCGGTGTAGAGATCTCGACTGAGGTGCGATTGATAACAGGATCGATAGCCCTTCGGGGACTGGGGTTTCGGGGATCCTCCCTCCTAACCAACTAGTGCCACACGACCAGTATATACCATATATAAAGGTTCTCTTGCTACTATTGCAAATTTAATGGCACAAATAACATCTCTGGTCCGCTACCGACCTTGGTCGGGCTGCTTGTGCTCCCTTGCACATGCAAGCGTGGACGATCCTCTTTCCCACCCACCCCAATCCTGTTCCAGTCCTGGACGGAGGAACCTGCGAAAGTCGACACCTACGCCAATGACAGGTTTGTGCTACAACAACTTGTTCTGAATGTGAACGTGAACGTTAAAACCTACGACCTGGCGTGACCTGACCTGATTTTATCGTTAGGAGTAGTCTATGTGGCGGCAGCTACAGCTGGTTTCTCCTTTCTCTTTAACGACCAATTGTTTAAATAACTATAATGTTAGGCACCAATAAAACCGTGGGTTTAACATTTGTATTTCTTTTCTTGCTTTCCCATATGTAGTACTAGCCTGCCTTCAGTTTTGAATGGAGCCGCTATATCATACCATTGACAACGGGCTTATTATATTTAAACCACCGTATATTAATCTTCGTTCCATTTCAGCCCTTATGACACCGCGATTTATCAAGCAATATGCCGGCCTTATGGGGAATCAAACATGACACGCGCGACAATGAGTTATCTCCCTTCAATACGTGACTCTTTTTAAAGGCTTGGTGCTCAGGGATCATTCTTTGAGGTTTAGCTTGTCTTCGGGCAAATCAAATAATCTGACAGATTTGATTATGACCTCCTTGTTAAGGAGCACCGAGACACGATGTCCCAGTAAGTCCACATAAATCAAGAGATGCTTCTCGCCATTCGGTCGTTCTGCCGCCGATCGTGACCGCCGCAGCCGAGATAGAATCAGAGCAATCTGCAAGCCCCTGATCCTCCAGAGGAGCGAGCAATGGGGACGCCTCGTTTATCGTCTGCTACTGATGTGAGTCAGGATGATACCAGTGTCCTAATGATACACATGAATAATAAAAAGGACGTCTGGAAGTTAAGTTTATAAATCAGTATTATCGGCAGCTCAACGAAGAACAGGGCCGTAGCTGATTTATATACAGGGGATGGGAGTTACAGAAATCATAAACATACATCACCGTTAAAACGGGCATAGGAAGCTGCGGGGAGGGGAGGGGGCAGCAGCAGCAGCGATGTTTTGATGTTTTTATATATTTATACCAGTGTGTGGGAGTGTATGTTTAGTGTATATATAAATATTTTTAAAGTCTGACAATTAAGTGTTCGCCCTATAATAGTACCTATTATATATTTTTAATGTTTTTGGGTGTGTTTTTTTTAAAGTGTATGCTATAGTTGTGGTATTCACTGACAGCCTCGTAATACTTTGAAAGTCTGGCAAATTAGATGTCTATAAAAAAATTATTTTGAATAAAGCAGTTTCCGTGTGTCGGTTTTTTTCTTTCTCAAATTGTGTATGTAATCGTAGGACTAACTGACTGCCTGGCATAGTGCACAATTTAGTTACACACTGGGTGGGGTGAGTTATTTCAGTATTGTTTACCAGCCGTTAGCCTAAATGTCACAACTGGACATTGAGAATCATGACTAGTCTATGGCATGTACGGGCTTCATGAATACAGACAGTGTGACGCCAAACCAATATCTGGCGGGATTAAGTGGAGCTGAAAAGATGGTCCTTATAGTCATTATTTACTTAGAGAAAGCGTAAGAGAATTTTTTAGACAATCACCACGACAAGAGATTCAAACACTTTGTGAAGTGGTTTCTTGTATGTGTGTTAGGGGGTGGGGGAGGTGTAGCGGTATGTACTGACAGACGGTCACACGCACACATAGGCTTATATTACATGTTCTCTCTCTCTCTCTCTCTCTCTCTCTCTCTCTCTCTCTCTCTCTGTCTGTCTGTCTCCCCCTCTCTCTCAAATATGTATTAACAAAACTATACTAAACTATACTTGCAGTCCATACCCACACATGCATATTCGTCATCAAACAAAAACAAACAAAAAAGAAACCTTTGAACTTACCTTAAAGGAATTGAGTGTTCCAAAGTATATAGGAACGAAGGCCAGCCATATAATGCATGTTGTGTACATGGCGAATCCGATAAACTTGGATTCATTGAAGTTTTCCGGTATTTTCCTTGTCTTTATCGCGTACACAGTACATATAATAATCAAAAGCATGTTATATACTAAAGATACTAGAAACGACAGGTCATCACTTTTACACTTTAGAATCACTTGCGCCTTCCGCTCGTCGGGAAAATGTAACCTCATGCCCGGGGGTTCCAACAGGAGCCACACCCCCGTGAACAGTACCTGAATGACCACCAATATTCCTGCTATGAGAAGCTGGGACTTGGGGCTGATAAAAGGAGGTCTCTTGGCAGACCTCCTAGCACTTTCGAATATCCTTGAGATTCGGTTGGTCTTGGTCAATATGGCGGAATACACAACCGAGAACCCGAAGCCCACTCCAAATCTCTGGATAGCACAGATGATGGGAGACGGTTTGGCCAACAATAAGAAGGTATTCACGTAACAGAACAGACTCCCACTCAGCAGCATGTAGCTGAGCTCGCGGCCAGACGCCCTCACCACCGGAGTGTCGTTGTGGAAGAGGAATATCACAATCGTGAAGCCCGTGCACATGATGCCAACACCGCTCAGGCACATCGGGATGATGGCGTAGATGCTTCCCCAGGTCATGTACTCGATCTCCAGGCCGAAGCAGCCGCTCTTGTTCGCGTACGGCCATTTTCCCTTGGGACATGGCTCGCAAGTCTTTTCGTCCCTAACGAACTCCCAGGGCATGCACTTGGTACAGAGCCAGCAGCAAGGGTCACCGTCCCGCATGTTCTTGATCTCTCCTTTCTGGCACGGCTCGCTGCAGCGCGATTTGGGGATGTCCATGGTTCCGCCGGACCAGATGATCTTCTGCAGGTCTATATCCAGAGTCGTGGCCCAGCGGCCCACCTCGCGGTACTCGTAGTGTCTGGTCGACCGGTTCAGCTGGTAGTTCATGATGGTGTAGCGGCCAGGACCGTCACCGAACTTGTCAAATTCGATGTGAGCACCAAAACCATCTGTGGAAAAGTAAAACGAGATTAGTTATGACATATTTGTATTCTTGTCATCACCACCAGCAGCAGCATCAGCATTGTCCTCAAAATAAATAGCATCATCATCATTAACGTCATCAATGCCATATGTGGAAGGTAAATTGAGAATAGTTGTTCTTAGTTTTATTCTTCTTATCATCATCATCATTATCATCATCATCATCATCATTGTCCTCAAAATCAATAACATCATCATCATTAACATCATTATTGTCATACATAAAAAGCAAAACGAGAATAATTATTTTTATTAATATTATCATCATCACCATCATCACCATCATAGTCATGAAGATCCGTATCAACACCATCATTAACATCATCAACACCATCATAAATATACCCAAGTTAATTATTAACGTCATCAGGAATATAATATGACATATTAGTAACATATTAATCGTCAGTATCATCATCATCATTAACTTTATCGTCACGAGTTAACAAATAACTTTACGCATGTACCCATATCAATCATCAACCAATGGAACAGTTTGCTTAATAAAATAATATATTCAAAGATAGATGTTCTATGATCCAAGAAAAAAAAGTAATTAAAGACAAAACACAAACATAGTTATTATAATTTCATTCCATTGTATATTAGCCTTAGTTCAGAACTGACATTCAATATTGAGACTTATTTTGCACAACCGTGAAGGTCATTGGACTAAGGGCACTTTAACGAAGTGCAGCTGTTTATTTTGTTCACATTTAACTTTGACTGGGGGCCTTTATATGGGACAGAAATACAGTTACCATGATGAATTTGAATTTGATAGGTGGATTTGTTTTGTCTTTTTTGAGTTTGTTGTTGTTGGTTTAGAGGGTTTTTTATATTTTATTAGGGGCCGGGGTGTTGTGGTTTTTGATTTTGTTGTTGGTTGGTGTTTTTGTTTGTTATTATTTAAAAACATTTTATTAAGTTTCTAATCATCGGCTACTGGATGTCAAACATGTGGTAATTTTTATATGTAGTCTTAGAGAGGAAACCCGCTATATTGTTCTATTAGTAGCAATGGATCTTTTATATGCACTATCTCATGGACAGGATAGTACATACAACGGCCTTTGATATACCAGTCGTAGTGCATTGCCTGGAGCGAGAAATAGCCTAATAAGTCTACCAATGGGCATCGATCACAGACGAGCGCTTTACCACTGAGC
>JAECMU010087337.1:0-12129 GCA_016106625.1 Dracogyra subfuscus
GCATTCCATTTGCATTATTTCCGAAGGAGACGACATTTCAAAAGTTGATTTATAGTCAACTGTTTTGCACACATCCGTTGGTTAGTAGTACAAACGGTAAAACAAGAAACAACAACAAATGTTTTAAAGACTATATATGTGGCAACCTGTACTCAGCGGTCACCTGTCGTAAGCGGCCACTTTTATTTACTCCCTTGTGTGACCGCTTAAGACAGGTTTGACTGTATATATATCAACACACACACATATACTCTTACTATTACTTCATTAATATGCCTATATCCTGGAGGTTCAGGCAAACCTATCTCACACATGGCCCAGTCTCTGGCATAGCCAGTAGCTGGGTGTCGGACATAAATTATTTAATTTGGGGGACAATCTTGAATTTATAGAAGAAATAGGAAGGTGCAAAAGTTTGGCATGAGTTCGACCTGTACCCCCTTTCAAGTTTCAATGGTTAGGATAGTTTTAGGTATAGAGTTAGTCTTTAGAGCCTTTGATATCGAGGGGTACGGGTCAAACTCCAAAAAAATTATAGTGTGAATTAGTTCATAAAAATAAACTCAAATGTAAATGCACATTACGAGAAATGACTTCACCGTTCCTTTTCCACATGTATACAAGATTGTTCAGAGTTTAATTTTTCTCCCATAATGCACTGCACGTTTTAAACCAAAGTCATACAGTCGGTTGTTTTTCCTTTAATTCAAAGTGAAGATTGTTTCAAAGTAAGTATTTATTAGTCTGCATACCGTATGCTAGAAAAAGATCACACTACATGATTATGGTGGAAAAAGGTGGTGGTAGTTGCTATTTCGACCACATTCCGTTCCGAGAATTTTGCTTGGAACGGCTGTGTGTGCGAATGGAAAATGCGGTCGCCTTATAAACTCAGTAATGTGCATTTACATTCGAGTTTATTTCTATGAACTAGGTGTGAATGATAGTAGGCTATAAAACTATGTGAGGTGACTTCTAATATTTTAATTTATTACATGTCACTTTTAGATGGGCTGTCAAAAAATTATTAATATAAAAATTAACAGAATTTAACCATTATGCCCAATAGGCTATACTGCAAAAATGTCCAATGTATGATAGTACCTGAGTAGGCATATAATTATAACTATAAGACAGAACAATCAGTAAAAAACATTTGGGGGAATGATTTGACACCATTTTAATTTTAAAGACTTAAAAGAGCATTAACTTTAAAAAACTGAATCCAGAATAAGATTATCAGAAATTGGCAGTATGTTTGTGAACATGAAGTCTGCACTAGCCCTATCTTCAAATAGAGCTATAGGGCACTCCAGTTGCGAACGATCTGCGAAGGCTCAATATCACGAAATTACATGACATTTTCTTACAGAACAAAAACACAAAAAATAAATAAAAATACCCGATTGACGAGGGTTTTACCGTTTAATCAACAAAACATTCGCACTGAAAAAAAGAAGAAGTAATTTGCTTACCTTTATTCTAACTGGCAAACCAAACCATAAAAAAAGCAAGATCTTATTTTTATTTTCGTGATCACTCGGTTATCGAAAAAGACTAGGATAAATAAAAATCGCACAATACATATGACGTCACCAACAATCAGATTATCTCCCTTGGTCTCACTGTTGAACCGCGGTGTGTATTTTATCGGGATATTTTCTACTTTAAAAAACTGATAGTAATAGGCATACGCCATCAACGTTTATTTTTATTTTTGTCACAGTTAGAAGTGTATACATTCAACCAGTTCCAAGGTGTTGGTATATTTCCAGGGCGGGACGTAGCCTAGTGGTAAAGCCCCATTGTGCACATTTGTTTTTTTTGTTCCACGACTGGCATATCAAATATGTGCTATACCACCGTGATATTTGCTTGTTAGCGTGACACTCCTAATAGTTTAAGTCATGCTTTTTCATTATTTCAACAAAAACTGATGACTTCATAGTACTAAAGCAAACTCACTATATTCTGAAGTTGCTGGTAAGAGCCATGTGTGATGTTTGCCCACGGGTGAAGCACTTGCCTGATGCACAGTTGATCTACAAAGTTTGTTTTGTTTAACGGCACAACTAGAGCACCATATTGATTAATTCATCATCGTGTATTGGATGTTAAACATTTGGTAATTCTGACACATAGAAGTCATAAATCAGATGGCTACTACATTTTTTCCCAGTGCAGCAATCAATATTTTATATGTACTCTCCTACAGACAGGAAAGCACAAACCACAGCCTTTGGCCAATTGTGGTACACTGGTTAGAATGAGCAAAAACCCAGTCAGTTGAATGGATCCACCAAGGTGGTTTAATCCTGCAACAAAGTACCCTGGGCGAACACTCGACCAACTGAGCTAAATCCCACTCCTGAATGCTCACTTGATGCGCAGTCGGTTAAAGATCAATCCCTGTCAGTTGGCCCATTGGGCTATTTTTCATTCCTGCCAGTGCACCACGACTGGTATATCAATGACTATGTGCTGGCTTGTCTGTGGGATGGTGCATATAAAAGATCCCTTCATACTACATAATAGATAAAATGTTCTGGATGGAGGAGCTGGCTGAGACCAATATCTGTGCCCAGAACAGGCATGTGCTACAGGTTCCATTAGACCAAATCAATTCCTATTGCCGATAATGTTAACGTTCACTAATAAAACTGATATAAGCAGCGTTTCAACACACCCAGGACGTACAACAATAGAAAAAGTGGCACCTCACATCTAATCTACCTGCAAGAAAATGGGGGGGTCACGTATCATATAAGAGATTTAATTTATGTTTTTAATAGCAACCGTCATTTTTGCTGAAAATTGCAGTTCCATTTTTGGGGGTACCCCGCTTAAGTTTCAACCTCTGGTGTATACTGCATAACAACTGTATTACAAATAAAAGTGTATTTATTTATTGTCAATGGATAATAGTATTTGCACAAATAATCAGTGTCACATATTACTACCAATCACACCCACAGCTGCTTTTACTCCGTAAATATTTGACGGTACACGTCGAACTCTGACACGGAACTCTCTTCTTTGGTACTATGCAACCTACAACAGCTTGCTGTGAATGTGCATATTAAACACCCTGACCTAATGGAAAAATGTAGCGGGAGGACAACTCAGAATTAACAAATATTTGACATCCATTTGCCAATGATTAATAAATCAATGTGCTTTAGTATTGTCATTAAAGAAAAGAAACTAACTTTTTATCTTTTCTTTTTTTTCCAAATGTATTTATTTTTAATTTGTTGTCATTGTGGTCCACCTACTTCTTCACCAGTTGAGCAATTAATGTAAGCACAGCTAATCCCAAAGGATGTCTGCTGCATCTGATGAGTCGCAAATACCTTTCAAGTAGATTAAATTATTAATATTTAACAATATTACAGTAGTTGTGATGAATTTAAAAGAAACAAATTAATGCATTGCAAATATTGTTAGATAATTGGTTTATGACGATCAAACACAAAAGGAAATAATAAAAATTATTTTATTGAATTCATAGTTTGTTTTTATTAGAAAATATGTTCCAACTTTGAGGAAAAATATACAATATAATATATATATATATCATAAATCATTTGAGATAATGTGTATTTTTATGTCAAACTTTGAGATAAACATGCTGCTTACATGTATACACAGAAAAGATGCTCAGGAGCAATTTCTTCCTTCCTGTGACATTTGAAAAAACACAGTTTGACATACAGAGTCTTCTTTATATGGCAGCCGACAAACCAAGGAAATAAGACATAGTTCAAATTAACAGATTTAAAAACAAATAAAGAACACAAAATGCCAACAAGGAATTTATTAACACATTCTAACATACTGCCAGTAACTTCAGTCAATAAACAAAAACAATGTGGACCAAAGGATCATATATTATGTATACATATAAAAATCCAACTATTTGTTTCTACAAGCCACTCATTAATATATATCTACTATTACATTCAGTCTGACACCACTGACAAAACATTAAGGAAGAAGCTGCAAGTCGGGCCCATCAGAGAATTCTAAAAGAAGGGGAGGGACAGCATCAATAGACGAGACCAGATATTTATTCAGTTGAGGCCACATGACCAAGATAAAACAAACTACCTTTAAAACAAATGAAACATGTACTATGTGTGTACAAATTACAAAAGATGTATATTCAATTTAAACTGGCAGATTTCGTTTTAAAAACAAGGCTATTCCTTTAATATATTTTGTGTAGAAATCAATACCGGGGTAAATAAATTTTTTCTCTTGAAGGATTTAATATAAAGTATTCTGATATGAAGTATTTCCTGCTCAAAGTGCAATATGGATATACTGAAAGAAAATGATATTCATCTTCTACTGGCATCAATAGTGTTATTAAAACTGAAATGAGAAGATTGCAACCTACTAGAGGCCATTTCAGAATTGAGAGGAGGCACCATAATTATTAGTCGATTCCGAGGCATACTCATACCCTAAGGTGCATCTTGAAATATGAGTTTTTGTGATTATCACAAGAGAAGTGAGTGTAAAAAAAATATGGCTTAACTTCTCTATGTTGGGTCATTGACCCTTCTATAAATATATAAATTTAGGATTAGGGGTTGTTTCACATTTAAATACAGTATGGGAGTGAAGGGAAAGGTGTGTGCCTTCGACCTTAAAATGGAACAAATTTATATGGTTCTGATTTTAGGGGCTTTGTTCGAATCCCCCATCGCCATCCTACAGGCATGATCTACATACCGGTATACATATTTCATTAAATACACATTTATTTTGTGGGTGGGTGCAGCCCTCGAAATTCGTGGTGGCAATCGGCAAACTTGATTTGTGACAGCATTTCATTGCCATCGCAAATCTATAAGTGGTGAAAAGTCTGTAGGTAATTACTGATCCCAGAGAGAAGCATAAATTTATTATCGTGTGTAGCTCAGTTTCCTTAATTAATATAAATTGGTTTATTCCAGTATAGAAGCTTACAAAAGTAAAGTTGAAATGTTATGTTTTAGCATATTATTACAGCAGTGGAACATATATGAATAATTTTGACAGCAATAATCTTTTCTTTAAAATTGCCGTCGTAGTGCCGTAGCAAAATTTATCTGCGGCGCACTTAACTGCCATAGCAAACTTGTCCGAATTTCAAGGGCTGGTGGTGGGCATACAAACAAAAGGCCTCCCACCCCTCCTTTGAACAATACTGAAACAGCCCTCAATTGGGAACGGAACATGCTGCTCTTCTAAGTTTTTCTATTGCAGATGTGCTCAAATGTTTTTTAAGACATTATAAATGTAGCTTTTCTATAATTTTAAACCTGAGGTGGGCAAAAGAGGAGGTAGAGAGCATACTCCCAGCTCTGATGGGCCTGTGAGCTACTTGTCTGTAGTGTGAGAAAACTATCACTAAAATTAAATTATAAATCGGTGACAAAAGCAGGTTGCACACATTCACCTCATTTGAGGATCTTCATTTTTTTTAAAGCCACTGACCCTAGTTTTTACCCATGAAAAGATCTGTGATGATATGTTCAAATCCATTTCATTTTTGCAAACAGAATGGACATAACATGCTGAGAACAGTAGTCTTAAATGTACCAGAGTCCTTGCGTGTCAAACAAAAGTCTGTGATGATTGTTAAAAATAGACAAGCTTGACTGTATGAAAAGTGTATTTCAAAGTATTTTTAATGTTATGATAACCATTTCGGATATACGAAAATGGATATTCTAAACAATAAAATGTAAATAACTTCAAATTTAAATTTTCAAAAACAGCTCTAATAGTGAAAACAAATGTAGTGTTTAAAAACTAGGGTCCGTCACTTAAATCATCTGTAAAACCACTGATCGACCACTTGAATCCACCACATGAAACTGCTGAGGACAACACAGGCTATCCCAAGAGGCCATGTGGTTTTTATGGGGGCAAATGAACTCAGATGTAATGTAAATGCATTAAACATACTAGTCTATGACACTATAACAGTAAACAGAAATATATATTTTATATGCACTTTCCCATAAACAGGACCTGATAATTAACCGGTTCTACATTAGAAAAGTATGAAATAATAATAAAATTAAAGGCTAAGATGTGTTTTAAACAAATAACATGCTGATTCAATAACTTGCTAAACAGTATGATATCCTAAAATATTATTTTTCACTAATGTTTTACCTGAAGAAGGTTAAAGTCACTGATTCTATTTTCATGGTACGAACCTCTTTTGTTTTGCATAAAATGTATTTTGAACTGCTATAAACAGCAGGTTGGCCAGAAGCATGTTGGATTTGCCAAAGTTTATAATTTAAAGAAAATGTAAGTGCCGGTCACGTGTAAGTTATTGTTTAAAAAGTTGTAAAAGCCAAAAATATTTTAAATGCCTAGTAAATACTCATCTGCTTTAATTTCAAGACAATAAGTCTAATTAACATGATGCTATGCTGGCTGTAAAATTATTTAAAATGATCATCTTCATCCATTTTAAATTGGTTAAAAGTAGAGTCTGACTAACTGAAATAAACACACTCAAAATGTTCTTGAAAATTCCATCCAGTGTTCTAGAAATTATTAACTGTATAATACATATATTTAAATTTATATAAAGGTAATGGCAGGATAAAAAATATATTTTAAATAGGCGCTGCTGTTCAAAGGCGCGTTTGTTCATATATAAATGTGTTATCAAACAAAAACATATTTTGAAAGTGGGGAGAAAGCACCGAGGCCCCAAGCCTAAAGATTATGCATTGCCCTCCCCACTCAGTTGAAAGGCAAATTAATATAATTGGCCCCTCCAATTGCTTGCACCCTCCGAAGTCTATGTTGTATAAAAACAGCTACATAATATTGATACCTGTATGTAATTATATATATGCAAACCATAAACTAAAAAACCCGTAAAGTTCTTACTTGAAAAAAACAAAACACTAAATAATGAATAAAGTTATAGTAATAGTTCTGGGCCTGTAAGTTAAATATGGCTAAGTTGACAACAGACACTTGCAAAACCATCATTTTGGCTTTGTACATAATAAACATAACATCCAAGGGTACTTTAGTAATAATATATAATACGGTACTAGACTTTTCGTTTCAATGTGGCAAAGTAAAATAATAATATTACTGGGTTTTTTAAATTTAAATGACATCAGTATTCCAATTATGTCATTCTGCATCTTCATGCAATAAAAATAAACTGTGTACCTGACACATCCACTTTCAGTGTTAATTACTGTTCAAATTGTTTTGTTTGAAGTTTTCTAAATTACTGTCTTTAACTGTGATTGTAGAAAATATTGTAATTTAAAAATGTGTATCAATTATGAGATATGGTGATGAAGTGAAATTCTGTTATGACATGTTATAATTATTTTGGCTTCATACAAGTCAAAACAATGGCGTGGTTAATGTCTGTCATCAACCGTAATAGAAACATGTTATGAAGTTTAGTCATGATAAATGTTATGAAAAGGCACATAATATTTTATATCTGCAGTACCTTCCAAAGTAGAATTACTTATATAAACAAGTACAGAACAGATATACAAAATAATTTAGTTGAAATAGACCGAGTTACAGCACAAATCCATTATTGAACAAAACATATCATTACTAAACATTTCACTAGTCCAAAGGGAGATCATCCATATGTAACACATGTATGTATGTATGTATGTAATGACTTACATTTATTTAATACAATGTAAAAGCATGAATCATATTAATGATGTTGACATTTAAATGATATGGCAAGATTTAAATGTAAGAAATAGTAAAATAAAACAATAATAACAGTAATCTTTAAAATCAGCAATACCAATGAGCTAACAACAGAAAATAGTTATGTTAGGAACAGGCAAGTACATAGTGACATTAATACGAGCCATCATTGTAGGATTACAAAAGTTTTTAATCAATATTTATTGACATTTGTATTAAGATTGGGGATTGACCAACAGAATTTGCTTATCTCTCCCTAAATTTTACAATTACAAATTTTACAATTTTACATGGCAGACAAAATAATAAAATTGACTTAAAACAACAAGCAAACTGGATAGACAAGAAGCGAATATTGTAGGTGGGGGATGTGTATGTGTGTGTAAGTGACAGAGACAGAGACAGAGATACAGGGAGGGAGGAGGAGGGGTTATCTTTGGAGATAACATGAAGCATTGGTTAACAAGACACAGAATTTTTGGTGTGTTTTGTTTAACGACACACTCAACACATTTTAACTACGGTTATATCGGCGTCGGACATATGGTTATGTCGAGAAAAAACCCCAGTGGTTAGCTGATGGAGATCGATCCTAGACCGACCGCACATCAGGCGGGCACTGTACCACTGGGCTAACAGACACAGAAAACACGCTGTTTTAGTTTAGGGGTACATCTTGACATTTTAACACCTGATTAGGTAAATAAAAGAAATTAAAATATACAAAGATTCATTTATAATTCCAATCTGCAATAACAATTTTGTTATTAATGTTTGGATTGGTCAAATTAATATTAATTTCCTGAAAAAAAGTTAATTGTTATTTCATAGTATTTAATATTAATGAAATTATTATTCACTTTGAATTATAAAATTGAACATGATAATTCTTGACATTCATGCAAGTATGACACATAGAACCACTATATAGAGACTACAGACACAAATGTTGTATTCTATTTCTTACATATCCTGACAAAAATAGAGTTTTAAAATAAATTAAAATCCTTTTTTCAATAAAAACCTATTTACAGGCCTTATGCTTATAATTCACTTTCAGGTTAACTTGTACATCATGGAGTGATTGATTTGACCATTTTGTGTGTATTTTTTCATTGGATGGAATGACATTGGTGACCTAGCTGGTCATCATCTAGGAGTAGCTTTGATGAACAGCTTGTATCAACACACTATGCCATTCATACATAAGTGTGTAAAGCAGTTCTGTGCTTCATACTAGCAGGAACGTCAAAAATTATCCCATTCAATTAATAAATAATGATGCACAGAAAATGTTGTACATATGCTTGCATTTCCTAGAGATCTGTAGCACCAGTATTATTCAGGTCTACTAATAGCAAGGCCAGTTAGCTGTTCTCAAAGAAAGAATGCAGTGTACCAGTAGTTTGGAAATATGAAATTAGACAATACTGCTGTTCATTTTTATGAAAATACTGATCATTTAGTTGTAAGAGCAAATCAACATATAAAAGATTGTCTTTAAAAAGTAAAAACTATGATATTATAAAACATTCAGATATTATGACTTGATATAAAATATAGAGCTACACAATGTATGAAGTATGAAAGTATAAAAAGGGAAACCAGTGAAATATTTGAATTGGAATCGGAATAATCAGAGATCTTTAACATCCATTATCAATTTCATCAACCTGTAAAAATACTCTCTAGAGGTATGAATAAGATTTTTACAAGGCCTCATACACATTTATGATGTTTACAGCACCATTTCAAAGGCAGACCCCAGACATATTTGATTTCATGTAGAGGACCAAAGGCAAATGGGCACATGGATGAACTACTAAAAAGGGTACCAGTGCCCCAATATAAAACTTAGAATTTGTAAAATTAAAATTGTAAACATAATGTTAAAAAAAGGAGGAACTTGATTTTTTGTTTGTTTGAGGGGAATCGGTTCCAATATTCCCCTTAATGTTTTCTTGTTTTGAAATTATAAGGATCATAAACAACATGTATATTATGCAAGAAAAAGCAACACAATAGACTGCATATTCTAAACATTATTTTCCTTGTCAACGTATGAAAATGCTATTGGGAAGCCCATTGAAATATAACAAAGAATAGAAAATACATATAGTAGTAAATAAATATGATATGGCAAAACCTTGGCATGGCCATATTGATCTGGTGTAAGGGAATATAATATTATAAAGAAAATAATGATATGGCAATATTTGCTAGCTTTAGACAAACGACAAGCATGGTAGAAAATTGAGCAACATATTAACTCCAGTCTGTTGGAGGATAACCCTGATACAAGCCATTAAAAATAACACAGAAGCCAACAAAACCAAGATAGACAGCCATGGTAATCCAGCCAAGAGTAGTCTCCCATGGAAGGCGATTGATATTCTTCAGGAGGGGAACACCAAGAAGTAGTCCTGGAAATAAAGAAAAGGAATGTCTGGTGAACACATGACGTAATCAGAGACGTTTAAGCATCATGTAACCAGGTGTTAAATTATAAATTATCAAAGATTTCAATTAAATATTAATTATAATATATTAAGTATTTTTAAAAATCAATTGAGTTGATCTTTAAATATAAAATAGTTAAACAAAGGTGTGTTGTTTATTTCATCTTTTGTGTTAGCAGTGGTCATTGTTTATTGTGTTGGGTTTGTTAGTAGTTGTTAATTCATGTGTGAAAATGACAGTTCACGCAAGACTGATGACTCAACACCGAGACATGCATTGCATGCTTTTGGACTATGCCCTTTATAACTAGATTTTTCGTAATTGTCATATTACAATCAGCTTTCATCAGAAACAGACAGTCTAACTATTTAAAATCATTATTCTGCAAAGAATAAGAAGTGGTTAATTATTATTTATATATTTGTAAAACACTGCTTATTTCAAGTGTCTAATCAAATAGGCATTGTGGATGTCTGGTAAGAGATATTTATTTGTAACTGACATAGTGTGTCCCACAGGTACTAGTAATGCCTTTTTTCATCCTATGGAATTTAGACCCTACTACATTTGTGGCCATTAAAACCTACATGTTATTTATTTCTGAGCAGCTTGTTTTCTATTTTGCACACAAAAATAGTACTTTTGTTATTTCCAAAACACTTTTACTTTTCATCAGACAAGTGCTTTACTACTGGGCTATGTCCTGCTCTGTGATGTCATTAAGAGAAAAGAGTCAAGACCCTAGAGTTCTGTAAGTATGGGCCCAAGTCTCACCTGCACAAAAGCCTCCAATATGAGCAGTTACTCCAACTTTAAAGTTATCAGGTTCTGAGATACGTCGGTAGATCGCAAGCCCGGTGTCTGGCACAACTGAAAAATAGAAGAAAAAACCTCTACTGGTAAGCTGGGATAGCTTGCGAATATGTTGGCACATTACTTACAAACCAAATATATAAGGGTTCAATTTAACTGATTCAATTAAAAAAACAAATGAAACTAATACCACTACATCCATTAGTCTGTCCATTCATTCATCCAACACCTACCCCATCCAACCTCCATCCATGTTAATCCATTTTCAGTGATACATGCTACTATTCTGTTTTTAAAATATCCAAGATTCAGATTGAAATTTGAAAAAGTGTTTACAGTATATGCTTAGATTTGTAGCATCTGTCATTCAACTGTCATACCTCTTCTCAGAGACTGGAAAATATTACATTTTGTGAATTGATTGAATTGTAATTTTGCTTTATGTCAGACACAACCGTGTTTGTGGATGTTGTCTATTATGAATACATCATGATTGAACTGTTATAATGGAATAAGACCAATGTTGAGACTTACCGAGAACCAAGATAACCATGAGTCGAACTGGAGCACTGAGCAGAATCCGGGCAATGTTGCCCCCACAGCATTTGTAATTCATCTCCCTCCAGTTCTGAAATTAGTGGAACATGTGTACAACAAGGTGGAAACCTACAGCTGTTACCATTCTCGAATAACCCACAGAGGTATTTCACTCTCAAAATTAGTTTATTTTTTATTTTTTACTTAGAACATTTATAATAATATACCTGTATATTAATCTACTTGCCAGTAATACACCAAAATATAAAATTATATACGTGTGTATGTATAAGATAAGATATAACATACATCAAAATATCAGGAGGCTAGGACAGAGTCATGATGGTATGCAGCCATGACCCCCTGACTGAGACTGAATTCAGGAGAGGCTACGATAGAGTCATGAGGGTATACAGCCATGACCCCCTGTCTGAGACTGAATTCAGGAGGGTACGATAGAGTCATGAGGGTATGCAGCCATGACCCCCTGTTTGAGAATGAATGCAGGAGAGGTTAGGATAGTCATGCGGATATGCAGCCATGACCCCTGACTGAGACTGAATTCAGGAGGGTACGATAGAGTCATGAGGGTATGCAGCC
>JAECMU010087366.1:0-15405 GCA_016106625.1 Dracogyra subfuscus
TAATGACAATACCAAATAATGTACCAATACTGGGTCATTTAATTACTACAAAGGTCAATCTACCTGTAATCATTAAAGAAAACTTTGAAAACTAAATATTTCTATTTATTATTATTTTTCTAATGAGAACCTATTTCCTAAACCGGACTATATTGAAGCTGCTACAACTAGTAACGACACGACAAACTGTGGTGTGGTGCTACAAGATCCCTTGCTGCTAATCGAAAAGAGTAACCCATGAAGTGGCGACAGCGGGTTTCCTCTTTCAATATCAGTGTAGTTATGTTATGAAAGAAAGAAATGTTTTATTTTACTATGCACTCAACACATTTTATTTATGGCATCAGACATTTGGTTAAGAACCACACAGAGTTTGAGAGGAAACTCGCTGTCCCCACTTCATGAGCTACTCTTTCTGATTAGCAGCAAGGGATCTTTTATTTGCGCTTCTCACAGACAGGATAGCACAATCCATGGCCTTTGTTGAACCAGTTATGGATCACTGGTCGGTGCAAGTGGTTTACACCTACCCATTGAGCCTTGCGGAACACTCACTCAGGGTTTGGAGTCGGTATCTGGATTAAAAATCCCATGCCTCGATTGGGATCCGAACCCAGTACCTACCAGCCTGTATACCGGTGGCTTAACCACGATGCCGGTCAGCTTGCAAGAAAGGCACTAGAACAAATATGGCCATTACAACATGTCTGACATTTAATAGCTGTCTGTCTGTGCAGGTAGGTGATGATTAAACAAACACTCATTTCCCATTGGTGTTTGTTTAGAATCACATAACCTGAGATAGGCTAGACACAGGAGACCCCACAATGAGCTAGCATGCCAAGAAGTGACCCAAATGCAAGCCAAATGCCTGTGAAATAAAAGGTCAGGAAAGTGGGACTGGAATAGCATCTGAATAAGTAAAACAATGACAAACATGCTTTTTGTTTATGCCCACCCAGAAACAGGCATGACGACCACACGAAACCTGTCAAGACATCAACAGTCCATTGTGTAGCATGGTGCAACCTCCATAACAACAGTCCACTGTGTAGCATGGTGCAACCTATGTAACAACAGTCCCATTGTGTAGCATGGTACAACCTCTATAACTGTCAATTGTGTACGTACCATGGTGCAACCTCTACATCAACATTTCATGCTGTGGCATGATGTAACCTCTACATCAACATTTCATGCTGTGGCATGATGTAACCTCTACATCAACATTCCATGTTGTGGCATGGTGCCACCTCTACATCAACAATCCATGTTGTGGTATGGTGCAACTTCTACATCAACAATCCATGTTGTGGCATGGTGCAACCTCTACATCAACAATCCATGTTGTGGCATGGTGCAACCTCTACATCAACAATCCATGTTGTGGCATGGTGCAACCTCTGTATCAACAATCCATGTTGTGGCATGGTTTAACCTCTACATCAACAATCCGTGCTGTGGTATGGTGCAACTTCTACACCAACAATCCATGTGCAGCATGGTGCAACCTCTACATCAACATTCCATGTTGTGGCATGGTACAACCTCTACATCAACATTCCATGTTGTGGCATGGTACAACCTCTACATCAACAATCCATGTTGTGGCATGGTACAACCTCTACACCAACAATCCATGTTGAGGCATGGTGCAACCTCTACACCAACATATCATGTTGTAGAATGGTGCAACCTCCACACCAACAATCCATGTTGTGGCATGGTGCAACCTCTACATCAACAATCCATGTTGTGGTATGGTGCAACCTTTACATCAACAATCCATGTTGTGGCATGGTGCAACCCCTACATCAACATATCATGTTGTGGCAAGGTACAACCCCCACATCAACATATCATGTTGTGGCATGGTGTAACCCCTACATCAACATATCATGTTGTGGCATTGTACAACCTCTACACCAATATTCCGTTGCTTAACGATGTGATATCATGGTGGCACCTCTACACCAACTTTCCATTGCACGGCATGGAATAAATTCTAAGACTACATGTATACGTCAAAATTACCAAATGGTTGGCATCCAATAGATTAATAAATCAATGTGCTCTAGTGGTATTGTTAAACAAAACAAACTACCTTTAACATTAAAAATAGAGATATTTCATATATATGCCACTTTCAAACAGACATGTTCCAATATGTATGGAAAGCAGCTGTACATCCCCACTTGGGTCATCCAATAGTTAACGATTAATAAATCAATGTGCTCTAGTGATATCGTTAAACATAACCAACTTTAAGATTAAAAATAGAGATCTTTCATATATATATATATATATATATATGCTACTTTCAAATGGACATGTTCCAATATGTATGGAAAGCAGCTGTACATTCCCCATTGGGTCACAAGGTTTGCCGTCCAGAACAATAGGTCGTCTGCTAAGTAAATGTTTTTCTTATGTGGATTCACTTTGTGTTGGAGCCACTCCAAACTACAAATTTGCTGTCATAACTAGCTTTCTCCTTCACCGATTGGCTACCTTGTGCTGCTGTAACCAGCTTTCTCCTTTACCGATTGGCTATGGTACCTTGTAATGGAAACATTTGTAACTCGACAGCCCGGTGGAAAATATTACTGTGATACTTTTCTTCTATTTCATTCACATAATTCTTACAGGTTGGCACTTCTGCCAGAACCAGAAAGAGACACTGAAGGGGTGTGTGGCATGTCATCATATGTTTTGATATGTCACTATTGGACTATATACCGGCCTCGGTGGTGTCGTGGTTAGGCCATCGGTCTACAGGCTGGTAGGTACTGGGTTCAAATCCCAGTCGAGGCATGGGATTTTTAATCCAGATACCGACTCCAAACCCTGAGTGAGTGCTCTGCAAGGCTCAATGGGTAGGTGTAAACCACTTACACCGACCAATGATCCATAACTGGTTCAACAAAGGGCATGGTTTGTGCTATCCTGCCTGTGGAAAGTGCAAATAAAAGATCCCTTGCTGCCAATCGGAAAGAGTAGCACATGAAATGGCGACAGCACGTTTCCTCTCAATATCTGTGTGGTCCTTAACCATATGTCTGATGCCATATTACCTACCATAAATAAAATGTGTTGAGTGTATTGTTAAATAAAACATTTCTTTGTTTCTTTCTATTGGGATATATGGTATTATATTACAGGACACATGGCTATTACTTCCAAGAAACAAAAGGAAGAAAGGAAGGGATGTATTATTTAAAGGGACATACCCTAGTTTCAGTTCATGAAAATTAACATTAAGTTTAGTTTAATTTACAAACCTGTAACACATTTTGATAAAGTTACAATTGAGTGAAACATTAGTCTTTGACTTTGAAATGGTGAAATACCCTCTAAAATAGAATAAAACTCTACTATGTAACTGTTACTTCTCAGAGGCACGTGCCTTTTTAAAAATATGAGAAATGCATTTTGTGATATTAAAAAACATCAGGATGACCAAAAACACTTCGAATGTATGAAAATGGATACTTTAAACAATAAAACTTAAGTAAAGTATGATTTCAGTTATCAAAAAATGCCTCTAATAGTCAAAACAATGTCTTAGTTTTTAAAAACTAGAGTATGTCTCTTTAACAACACATTTTAATTATGGTTATATGATGTCGGACATATGGCTAATTAATTAATTAATGATGATTTTGTTTAACGACACCAGAGCACTTTGATTTATTAATCATCACCTGTTGGATGTCAAACAAATGTTGGGTTTAACTTTTAACTGAACAAAAATTTAGCAAATTTGTAAGCTATTAGTAGTGTAATACTTATAGTTTTCGTTTAATGACACCACTAGAGCACAACGATTTATTAATCTTTGGCTATTGGATGTCAAACATTTGTCTTAAAAATGAAACCCACTACATTTATCCATTAGTAGCAAGGGATCTTTTATATCCACCATCTCACAGACAGGATAGCACATACCACAGCCTTTGGTATACCAGTTGTGGTGAACAAGAAATAGTCCAATGAGCCCACTGACAGGGTTCGATCCCAGAGCGACCAAACATCAAGTGAGCACTTTACCACTTACATGGCTAAGGACCACACAGATAATGAGAGGCTCCAATTAATAACAAGGGTCTTTTATACATACTTCCCACACAGAACACACAGTACAGCACATACCACAACCTTTAATATACAAGTTGTAAAGCACTGCTTGGGTCAGAAGCACTCTGTGTATCAACACACTATTTTTTATTTTATTACACCCCATGTCACTGGCATAGGAAGGTGGCATAATGTTGGGGCAGGGGGCATGCACACTTATAAAATTAACACTTTTACACTATTATAAAGCAAATATAAAGCAAAATATCTGAAAAGTCTGGGGCACATGCCTCCCCCACCCCCACCCCCCTATTTTCTACACCAATCAATCAAAGGGTTTAACGTGCACATTCAGAACAAGCTGTTGTAGCGCCCGCCTGTCCAAGACAGAAAGTTTGGGGGGGGGGGGGGGTGAAGGAGGGACCGCCCACACTGGCAGGTGCAAGAGAGCACCAGCAACCCCTATGAAACACTGTGGAATTTTATAGAGCTCTATGACTCAGTTTGGTCATTCTATTTGTGGTATTCTAGGTCAGAATCTGTCTGTTATTAAGGTTCAACTGGTGAAAGAGCAGGTAACTCTTGACACACAAGCCACATGCATTAGATACACTTCGTTTACAGTAATATCAGACACGATGTCTACAACACAAGGGAAAACCCAACTCCTAAAAGAAATTTGGCAAATGGAAATGGCTGGGGCACAAGAAGATTAAATTATGGTGTGGTAACGGTGACTTTAAACCTGAGTCGACCACAATAAAAGGCTGTCAACAGACAATAACCAAACACACATGGTGGGTTAAAACAAGGAATTCTTCTCCACTGCTGCCAATTGTTCTCGGATTTGCATTGCGACCTTTGGGGTCAGAAGCTCAACTTGGAGACGGAACAAAGAGAAACAAGGTGTTTTAGTTGATGGAGTTTCAATTATGGCGGGAGCACCAAGGCCATGTGGTATTTTAAAAATCAAAGAAGCGTAAATTGAAACTTTCATAAACTCTAAAAGATTTCAAGCTGGCCCAATTATATAACACTTGACCACCTACACTGGCTATTTCACTGTTTAAGTCACCTAGCCCACACATACATTATGGCTACAGCACAAGAAAGAAAGAAATGTTTTATTTAATGACGCACTCAACACAACACATTTTATTTACGGTTATATGGCGTCAGACAGATGGTTAAGGACCACACAGATTTTGAGAGAAAACCCGCTGTCGCTACTTCATGGGCTACTCTTTCCGATAAACAGCAAGGGATCTTTTATTTGCGCTTCCCACAGACAGGATAGCACAAACCATGGCCTTTGTTTAACCAGTTATGGATCACTGGTCGGTGCAAGTGGTTTACAACTACCCATTGAGCCTTGCGGAGCACTCACTGTTTGGAGTCGATATCTTGATTAAAACTCCCATGCCTTGACTGGGATTCGAACACAGTACCTACCAGCCTGTAGACCGATTGCTAACCACAACACCACCGAGGCCAGTAGGCTACAGCACAAAGTCTGGTTCTAAAAACTGAGCAATCAAAGAAGAACGAAGGAAATGTTTTATTTAACAACACACTCAACACATTTTATTTAAGATTATATGGCGTCAGACACATGGTTAAGGACCAAACAGATACTGAGAGAGGAAACCCGCTGTCGCCACTTCATGGGCTACTCTTTTCGATTAGAAGCAATGGATCTTTTTTATGCACCACCCACAGACAGGATAGTATATACCACGACCTTTGATATACCTGTCTTGGTGTACTGGCTGGAACAAGAAATAGCCCAATGGGCTCACCAATTGGGATCGATCCCAAACCCAAAATGCATCAAGCGAGAGCTTTACCACTGAGCTACATCCCCTCGGCAATCAATGAAGTCTGATTTATAAATAAAAATAACTGAACAATTTTATGTTGTTTATGTCTATGCCAATATAATATACTTAACTTTGTCAGACACCCAGGGGCGAGACATAACCCATTGGTACAGTGCACGCCTGATGTGCAATCAGATCGATCTCTGTTCATGGGGCCATTGGGCTATTTCTCAGCCTCAAATGAGAAATAGCCCAATGGGACCACTGACAGGGATCGATCCTAGATCGACCACGCATCAGGTGTGCGCTTTACCACTGGGCTATGTCCCACCTTCTGTAGTGCAAAAAGACATGCAAGGATGATGTGAAGTTGTTTAAGAGAGTTTAAGCCAGCTTTGTGAATCAAGACCCCAGGTATACTAATAAAACCTCTGTTGGCGTTTACCAGGGTTACCGCAGAGATAAATGGCCGCACATTTAAGAAACATTGAACATTCTGTTTTCTTTTAATCACAAATATTGTGTCCCTTACTGAAGTTAGATGAGCACACAGTATTAGAATCGCTGGGATTAGATGACAGCACTATTTTGTCATTATTTAAACTATGTCCCTTACTCATGTTAGATCAATCAGTTTTCTAATTACAGCGATTGTTTCCTTTGCTTGTTAGCTGACAGCACTGATATTATTACCAGGATTATGTCCCTTAGCTAGCATAACAGCATAGTTGTGTAATGACTAGGATTAAGTCCCTTACCTGTGGCAGATGACAGCTCCGTTCTGTAATAACTAAGATTATATCCCTTACATACGTCAGATGACAGCTGTTCTGTAATAACTTGGATTACCTCCCTTACCTTTGTCAGATGGCAGCTGTTCTGTAATCCCCAGGATTATCTCCCTTACTTATCGTAGATGGCAGCACTGTTCAGTAATCAGTAGGATTATGTCCCTTACTTAAGGTAGATGGCAGCACCAGTAAGAACGAGAGAATATTAATGGACCACTTGGATGTGTAGCTCAACCTGTTTTGTAACCACTAGGATTATCTCCCTTACCTATGGTAGATGGTAGCACCACTAAGAACGATGGAACATTGGACCACTTGGTATAGCTCCACCTGTTTTGTAACCACTAGGATTATTTCCCTTGCTTATCGTAGATGGCAGCACTGTTAAGTAATCACTAAAATTATGTCCCTTACCTACGGTAGATGGTAGCACCAGTAAGAACGATGGAATATTCATTGGACCACTTAGTATAGCTCCACCTGTTTTGTAACCACTAGGATTATCTCCCTTACTTATCGTAGATGGCAGCACTGTTTAGTAATCACTAGGATTATGTCCCTTACCAATGGTAGATGGCAGCTCCAGTAAGAACGATAGAATATTCAATGGACCACATGGATGTATAGCACCACCTGTTTTATAACCACTAAGATTATGTCCCTTACCTATGGTAGATGGCAGCACTGTTCAGTAATCACTAGGATTATGTCCCTTACCTATGGTAGATGGCAGCACCAGTAAGAACGATGGAATATTCATTGGACCACTTGGATGTGTAGCTCCACCTGTTTTTCCCTCCATCCCAGTAGTAGTTCCGTGCAGGGTATCCCACAATCCTCTCGGGGAACTGTCGCCAAACACTGAAGGCAAAATCGATCTGCCAAAAAGAATGTACCAATATAATGTCAAAAATATCAGTGCTCCATCGAAGACATTATTATTAAAAAAAATTATGGGGTTTCCCTACATTTCAATAAAACTACAGAGAGCAAAAAAGAAAGCAGTTTGATTGATTAATTACACAGAGGCTATTTCATGCTGTTTTTTTCGAATACGATTTTTATGTCAACAAGTAGCGTGTGAAAACCATATTTTCACGAATTGAGAAGCAATGAGTGAAAATATGGTTTTCACAAATCACGAGTTGACATAAAAATCGTATTCGGAAAAACACCATGAAATGGTATATTTATTATATACATATTTCCTAATTTTTGACAATATCTTTCGCTTATCTTATCGAAAACAAGTAACTATTATTGCCATGCCAGACCGGGCTTCTAGATTATGGTAGCCCCACTCCCATGGCTAGTGATATTCAATGTTGGGCAAGTAAATAACTACTATCACCATGCCCAACGGCTAGTGAATTATTTTGATGCTGTGTATTTAAGTGTATTTAGTAAATTTGAATATCCTCTCCAATAATCTAAGGATTTTTAAGCTCAATCTTCTGATTATTACTTGGTATAATTGTATTCACTTAAAATAGGGCTAGTGAAATTTTAATCATGGCTAGTAACAAAATTTAATCACTGATCCCATGGCTAGTAATTTTTATAAATTTTTTAAGACGCCCTGGCCTTGTCTTTTGATTTTCTGACACCAATTCAAAATGCCATGAAAGTGTAAACAGAACTCCTTCAATAAAGGATAAACTCCATTTTAACTCAACCATTACAAATTATAACTTATAAAGACTTTTAGTCTGGTTAAATAATATAATTCTGACCCCTGGATTCTGAGGTTTTTTTTATAGACACTGTTTAAACTTACTTCATCGGTTGTGAGCAATGCGTCTTCATCTAAACTAAACACCGCATCGGTTTCTATCTCTTTGTACGGATAAAATCTAGAACTAATAGTCTGAAACAGAAAGAAAAAAAAAATTATATTCAAATTAAGGGACATCTCGGAGTTAGCTGCAATTTTTAAGATGTTATCAACTACGGGTAACAGAGACTTTTTAATGATTGTAATTACATTAAAATATTAGTGGCTGTATATTAAATGTATTTCTGATTGTTCTAATAATTGTACTAGATTAAATTTCATTTTATTTCCTAAATTATATTTGTTTGTATATACAGAATTATTTAAAAACAAAATCCAGTTTGGGCTTCTTAAGATGACCAGAAACACATTGAATATACAGACACTGATATTCTAAACAAGAAATTATATTTAATATGAAAGTTTAATCGTAGGAATATTTTATTAGTGGAAACATCTTACAATGCAGCAAAATCAGGAATGTCCCTTTAAGGATTTCTGCTATTTCTTTTACGTTCATCGGGATATGAACTAAAAAAAATCATCTACAAACTGTGTGAATTGGCGAAGCCATTCTCAGATATATGTTTGCAGATAAAAAAAAAAATTCATACCCATATGAACGTAACAGAAATAACAGACAATACGTATAATTAAATTTGAAACATACTTACTAATAATAACATTAAAAATTCATATTTTATTGTGAATAACTTTTTTGGCTAAAACAATAATCCTCAGTAAGACATATTGCCAATATAAAATGATGTCACCAAATATGACGTTCACTGACAACGTAATGTTTACATTCATTGAGATGTGAACAAACTCCCATTTCTACATTAGAGCCTGTGCATATAAAATGTAAAGTCTAGACTTTAATAAAGTTTAATGTAATTCTATTTGAATGGTGTTGCCATGATGTTAAAGTATGGACTTTATTAAAGTCTACATTTAAGGTTTATAAGCACAGTACCAGGACCAATGGGATAACATTATATTATAATGACTATAACGGAAATTTAATTATATATATTTAAAACTTCTAATGTTCAAAAAAAAAAAAAAACACACCATAAATTGAACATATTCTAGATTTTAATGTGTAAACTAAACTATGATGCAAACAAGATAAAATAGAAGATAGTCGACTGCTCCAATATTCGCAAATATAATAGACATCAGGTTTCGTCTTTGTAACGGGAGTGAACACTTCCCCTCACCTCCATACATACCAAGAAAATTTTAGGATGGACAAATCGACTGCTTTGCAATAAAAATATTCATAAATTTTATTTTTAACTTCAGTAAGCCATCGGACTACAGGCTGGTAGGTACAGAGTTCACAGCCCAGTACCGGCTCCATCCCAGAGAGAATTCTTAAGGGCTCAGTGGATAGCTGTAAGACCTCTACACCCTCTTCTCCCTCATTAACCATTAACCAACTTGCAACTAACCCACTGTCCTGAACAGACAGCCCAGATAGCTGAGGTGTGTGCCCAGGACAGCATGCTTGAACCTTAATTTGATATAAGCACGAAAGTAAGTTGAAATGAACGATAACTTCAGATGATTTCTTGTCTTATCAGTATTTCAGGGTGATCTGCAGCTTATCTTCATTTCTACTCATGGCGATAATTGAACCGGCCTTGGTGGCATAGTGGCTAAGCCATCGGACTCTTAAGCTAGTAGGTACAGGGTTCGCAGCCCGGTACCGGCTCCAACCCAGAGCGAGTTCTTAAGGGTTCAATGGGTAGGTGTAAGGCCACTACACCCTCTTCTCTCTCACTAACCACTAACAAACTAACAACTAACCCACTGTCCTGGACAGACAGTCCAGATAGCTGAGGTGTGTGCCTAGGACAGCATGCTTGAACCTTAATTGGACATAAGCACGAAAATAAGTTGAAATGAATGAACACAACAAGTGTTTGTTGTCAGGCCTCAATACAGTATGTGAAACACAGATTAGCTAACAGGAATCTCAAATATGCACTTTCCCTAAATAGGATAACAAATACAGTGCGTTATCAGTCGTGGAACAATGGTGCTAAAAACCTAATGAGTTGTGTGCTGGGAGGGGTGGTCTGTCTATATCCACGAACACATCACATCTCAGAAAATTGCTCTAGGTTGCATAGTACCAAAGAAGAGAGTTCCGTGTCAGAGTTCGACGTGCATCGTCAAATATTTATGGAGTAAAAGCAGCTGTGGGTGTGATTGGTAGTAATATGTGACATTGATTATTTGTGCAAATACTATTATCCACTGACAATAAATAAATACTTTTATTTGTTACACAGTTGTTATGCAGTATATACCAGAGGTTGAAACTTATGTGGGGTACCCCCCAAAATGGAACTGCAATTTTCAGCAAAAATGACGGTTGCTATTAAAAAAATAAATTAAATCTCTTAAATGATACGTGACCCCCCATTTTCTTGCAGGTTGATTAGATGTGAGGTGCCACACTTTTTATTGTTGTACGTCCTGTCCTGGGTGTGTTGAAACGCTGCTTATATCAGTTTTATTGGTAAATGTTAACATTATCGGCAATAGGAATTGATTTGGTCTATTAGAACCTCTACCATATGATAGTTAAAGGGACAGACCCTAGTTTCAACCCATGAAAATTAACATTAAGTTTAGTTAATCTACAAACCTGTAATACATTTGGATAAGGTTACAACTCAGTAAAACATGAGTCTGTGACTTTGAAATGGTGAAATACTCTCTAAACACAGACTAAAATTCGGCTCCATAACTGTTACTTCTGACACGTGTGCGTTTTTCACAATATGATAAATGCATTTTGTGATATTTAAACCACCAGGATGACCAAAAACACTTTCAAAGTACGGAAATTGATAATCTAAGCAATAAATTCTAAGTATGATTTAAGTTATCAAAATGGTTATATTAGTCAAAAATGTGTGTTAGTGTTTAAAAACTAGGGTATGTCCCTTTAATCATATAACAAATATATTGAACAATAACAGAAAGGAAAATACATGTATTAATTTATCAAATTATCAATGAAGTATTAACATTTAGTTTGACAGAGTATTTACTGAATTAATTTTATTATAATAAAATATATACACAGTAAAACCAGTCTAAAGTTGACACACAGGACAAGTAAAACGTCCAGTTTTAAGGGATATCTGTTTTAGAGAGGTTATGGCATGTACTGATATTTAAAAAGGGACGACTGAAAAGTGAGTATGAGCAGTCATTTGTCAAATCGCCAAATGCGATTTTTACTAGTATTTGGCAAATATATGTCATTTTCATACACCAAACAGCTAATCAGAAAACTGTATGTCGTTTGTATGTGTACAACTATTTCAACAAAAAAAAATCGGTTTAACTAAAATTTACTTGAAGTTCCTCATAAAATTTGCCAAATTACTATTAACTTTTTGGCGTCCAGCTTAAACCCTAAAAAAGGTCCAGTTTCGAACCCTAAAAAGATCCAGTTTTGAACTCTTAAAAAAGGTCCAGCTTTGAACCCTAAAACAGATCCGGTTTTGAACCCTAAAAAAGGTCCAGTATGGAACCCTCAAAAAAGGTCCAGCTTAAACCCTCAAACAGGTCCAGTTTTGATGGAATTCTGGTTTTGAGAGGGAATTTCACTTTAGTAAGTAATCTCTGTATGCTTCTTTTAGTGTTCAGTGCATAATGATACACACTCTTGATGTAACGATGTAATTATTCTTCTATCAGTATTTAACATGGGTCTACCTAAATCAAGATTACAACCATGGACATTTTTCCTGGTCTGCAGTTGAGACAGACCAATATGGCCGACTCTGCAAAAGAAGACATCTACTGTATATATGTACCTTTATGCTCCTGGTCTTGACAAGCACCGGAACCCCCAAGTCTGGCGGCCATCTGTGTGAGGGAGGAGGCGGTATGTCACAGTGCCATAGCACAATAATCTGTAGACAAAACACAAGAGTAGTTAGTTATACATATGTGTGTGTGTGTGTGTGTGTGTGTGTGTGTTTGAGTGTGAATGTGTATGTGTGTGTGTACAGCAGTCTCTGCAAAAAAAAGAAGACTGCCACACACAATAATCTTTAGACTGTACTACACACAATAATCTTTAGACTGTGCTACACACAATAATCTGTAGACTGTCCCAAACACAATATGTAGACTGTGCCACAAAATAATCTGTAGAGACTGTGCCACACAATAATCTAATGTATAAATATATATCAAGGCATTGCAAAAACACCCAACAACATCCGGAAAACTATATGTGGGACAGATGGAGGCAGGCTGGCAGGCTGGAAGGCAGGCAGACGAAACCTATAGTTCCCTTCCAGCTGGACTGGTAGGGGATTAAAAAAATGTATTTGTCATGAGTTTTGACGATCCTACACCGACTGTACATCAAGCAAGTCCTTTACCACTAGGCTAAATCCCAACCTAAATGGTTTAAAAGAAATCTGTTTTGTTTAACAACACCACTAGAGCACACCGATTTATTAATCATCGGCTGTTGGATGTAAAACATTTGGTAACTTTGGACATATAGTCTTAGAGAGGAAACCCACTACATTTTTCCCTTTAGTAGTGAGGGATTTGTTATATGCACCATCACATTGATATGACAGCACATACCAAAGCCTTTGATATACCAGTCAGGGTGCACTGGCTGGAACGAGATGAGCCCACCGACGGGGATCAATCCCAAACCGGCCATGCATCAAGCGAGTGCTTTACCACTGGGCTATGTCCCACCGTAAATGGTTTTAGTAGACTATTTAACAATGATGTGGGTGTAGTGTATTCTGTTCAACACAACAGGCATGATTAGCTTCGGCTTGCACTGCTGCTACGAAAACAAATACAGACTTCTTTTAGCATGGAAGATGAAACTAATAAAATATAATTACAGCAAATCGGCCGTTTGTATTTCATGTGGATTCTGATTTAAAAAAAATATATACCTATATAATTTATTTATTTTTAATTTTTCAACAATTTCAAATACTTAAAAACTTTTTTTTAACATATTAAAAAATTAAACATTTAATTTGCCCAATGCATTAATCAAAATACAGTTTTGGCACTCATGCATATGCAGACCCAATAATATTGTGACACATTAATTTAATAATTTACGGTATCATAATATTATGTACAACCATTCATAACTATTCCATAAGTGCAGTCTACTGGTAGTTTTTTTTCTTAAAGGGACATACCAGTACCCTAGTTTTTAAACACATATTTTTGACTGATAGCCATTTTTGATAACTGAATTCACATTTAACTTAAGACTTTATGGTTTGGATTATTAAATTTCATACATTATAAGTGTTTTTGGTCATCCTTATGTTTTTAATATCACAAAATGCATTTCTCATATTTTTTAAAACGCACATGCATCTGAGAAGTAACAGTTAGTCTATTTTTAGAGGGTATTTCACCATTTCAAAGTCACAGACTCATTGTTCACTTTATCCAAATGTGTTACTGGTTTGTAGATTAAACAAATTTAGAGTTACCATTTTTATGGGCACAAAATTAGATCTGTCCCTTTAATTAATGTACAGTAAAAAACTGTTATTTGCTGTTCTTTAACATGGTATAACATCCTTTTAAAGATTAAAACAAATTCTTGCAGTCTTATGGTTGGTCCCTGAATTAAGTACCTTACAGTAGCAAACATCTGTACTAAAATACTTAACAGATTTAAGTAACAAGTATTTGTACTATAATATTTAACAGATTTAAGTAACAAATATTTGTACTAAAATACTTAACAGATTCAAGTAACAAATATTTGTACTATAATATTTGACAGATGAAATTTTTGTAAAAGGCTTGTACTCTGTCATTTTGAAAGTCTGTCTGGACCACTGTAATTTCCTCCCTAACGCAAAGCACACCATCTATAACTGGAAGTCTGCAAGTGTTTTGCACCAGTGTTTATTGAGAGGATAAAAAGTGCACCAAATCCTTCCTCTACACATTGTTCCGATTGTGTGCTTCAGTAGAGATACCAGGCACGAGATCATGAACTTCCTGTAAACCGATTCCAGCTATAGCACTTCTCAAACACAGCACAGTTAAACCTCCTTAAACAGACACCTCTGTAAAACAGACACCTCTGTAAAACAGCCATGTGCCACCCAATCCTGATGACGCGCGAGATCGTAGACCAGTGGTAAAGATCTTGATTGATGCATGGTCAGTTTGGGATTGATCCCTGTCGGTGGGCCCATTGGGCTATTTCTTGCTCCAGCCAGTGCACGACGACTGGTACATCAACGACCATAGTATGTGCTATCCTGTCTATGAGATGGTGCATATAAAAGATCCCTTGCTGCTAATCGAAAAGAATAGGTTATGAAGTGGCGACAGCAAGTTTCCTCTCTCAATATTTGTGTGGCCCGTAACCATATGTCTGACACCATAAGACCGTAAATAAAATGTGTCCTTAAATAAAACATTTCCTTCCTTCCCAATCCTGGTATCCTGTAAACAGATTCCAGCTTCAGCATTTCTCAAACACAGCACAGTGAAACCTTGTCAAACAGAAACACAGTCCTGGTATCCTGTAAACTGATTCTAGCTACAGGACTTCTCAAACACAGCACAGTGAAACCTTGTCAAACAGAAACACAGTCCTGGTATCCTGTAAACTGATTCTAGCTACAGGACTTCTCAAACACAGCACAGTGAAACCTTGTCAAACAGACACATAGTCCTGGTATCCTGTAAACTGATTCTAGCTACAGGACTTCTCAAACACAGCACAGTGAAACCTCGTCAAACAGAAACACAGTCCTGGTATCCTATAAACAGATTCCAGCTTCAGCATTTCTCAAACACAGCACAGTGAAACCTTGTCAAACAGAAACACAGTCCTGGTATCCTGTAAACTGATTCTAGCTACAGGACTTCTCAAACACAGAACAGT
>JAECMU010087398.1:0-11770 GCA_016106625.1 Dracogyra subfuscus
TTTCCAGGGGGGGGGGGGCAAATGCCCCCTTTGCCCCCTCCTGCGGACGCCCATGATGATAAGGAGTGGGCAGGTTGTTATGACGTGATTGCATAGCAATAAACACGATTACGATTGACAACTGCGATGACGTTTATGACGATAACAACAATGAAGACTACCACGACAATGGTGATGATGATGATGACGACGACGATGGTGTGATACTAATGGTAGTGGTTAAGGATATATTTTTTCTGGTGGCAATGCTTAGTAGTGGTTGTAGTATTAGCGCGGACAGATGTATATGTACATTAAAGGCACGTTCCTGAGTTTACGGCATTGTAAGATGTTTTCGACTAATAAAATATTTCTATGATTAAATTTACATATTAAATATAGTTTCTTGTTTAGAATATCAGTGACTGTATATTTAATATGTTTCTGTTCGCCTTAATATTTGTAAGAAGCCCAAATTGGATTTTGTCTTCAAATAATTTCGTAAGTACGAAAATAAGGTTTTTAGGAAATAAAATGAAATTTAACCTAGTACAAATATTAGAACGGTCAGAAACACGTTTTATATACAGCCACTAATATTTTATGCAATAAAATATATTTGATAAGTAATTACAATCGTTAAAAAGTCTCTGTTAGTCGATAACATCTTAAAAATTGCAGAAAACTTCGGAATGTCCCTTTAATCGGGGCAAAAGTGGACATCAGACGCGACAGTCGCGTGTTTTGGCCTTACACACACCTACCGATTAATGCCGACGCGACTGAAGAGTCTGCGTTAATCGTTAGATGTGTGCCAAGCATAACAGTCGATATCGTAACTTACGTCTGCGGTGACTTTAATCTTCCAGTCGCCCATAACAGGTTGCGTGCTCGTTTGAATCTGACTCTCATAGACTCCACTGGCGTCCTTGACCCCAATCATCTGCTTGATCTTGTTACTCTTGGGATCCTGCAACAGAACAAGCCGTACAGGGTTGTCTAGTCCTAAGCGTTTACGTCATAGACAAAACAAACCATAATATATTGAGGCGAGACCTCGGTTCATTTACATCTAATTTGTTAAAGTTCTTAAAGGGACATACCCTAGTTTCAGTTCATGAAAATTAACATTAAGTTTAGTTTAATTTATAAACCTGTAACACATTTTGATAAAGTTACAATTGAGTGAAACATGCATCTTTGACTTTGAAATGGTGAAATACCCTCTAACATAGAATAAAACTCGACTACATAACTGTCACTTCTCAGAGGCACGTGCCTTTTTAAAAGTATGAGAAATGCATTTGTGATATTAAAAAACATCAGGATGACCAAAAAGACTTCGAATGTACGGAAGTGGATACTTTAAACAATAAAATTTAAGTAAAGTATGATTTCAGTTATCAAAAAAACGCCTCTAATAGTCAAAACTATGTCTTAGTGTTTAAAAACTAGGGTATGTCCCTTTAAAGTATGTGATCTGAAAAATATCGCATACTATGATTGCACTGAAAATGTAAGATATTATATGATAAACAAGAGTACCACATAGGACACTTTATTTTTGTAAGTTATTGTAACGTATAGGTATTTTTGTTAAACAAAAAGATTGTAATTTGTTGTTAACAAAAGGAAAGAAAGAAAAATATAAATAATAATCGGTACTTCTTTTCGCAGACATTTTGTTAGATTAACACATACTCGTTGCTTTGGTATATTGGCAACTCCATACTCATACAACACATGATAATTAATAATTCGAAATAGATAAAAATATAACATAACATTAGCAGCGATGTATACCGTTGAAACATCGCTCAATAGGTCCATTCATGCTACCCGGGTACCTAGTGAGTCGTTGATATAGATAGATTTTATTAAAATATCACATTTGCCTTGCAAACTATGGAAGTAGATATCAGCATGTGCAAGCATATATTTATTTGTATAGTAATTTGAACAATATATACTGAACTAAAAAAAAGAAACTTTCTATTTGTACATATAGTATTTGTTGTGTTAAAGAATTCATTGTGTAATGAAATTAAATAGGTAGTATTAGCCTTGAGCTGTATTATCAGGATTCATGAATTGTATCGATTATTTTTGCACTATTAATCGTCGACAACGTGAAATTCACTCTGCACGTACATGCATGTTTCGACATGTCCCGTGTAGTATTCGGTCAATTTGTTTTACTTGTCTTATTGACATCGTTGTCAAGTTAACGAAAATGCTTCAAATTTTGTAAAAGGATTAACGTTTTTTACATTGTAGCATTTTTAGTATGCCAAGAGAACGCAATAATTTACACACACTTGGTCAAAATTTCTTCCAGTTTCTCTTAACCTATAGCCGTGATTTCTGCACCCAACGATGCATCATGGAACACTCTTTAAACGCATATATATCAATTATTCCCCCGGTTTGTTCTCATCAAGTTATGTTCAAGCAAGCGGGCAGCATAGCCCAGTGGTACAGTGCCCGCCTGATGCGCGGTCGGTCTAGGATCGATCCCCGTCAGCTAACCAAGGGGTTTTTCTCGACATAACCATATGCCCGACGCCGATATAACCGTAATTATAATGTGTTGAGTGCGTCGTTAAAAAAACAAAAACAAAACAATGTTCAAGCAAAGTTAGCGGAAGCTTCTTATTTTGTTTAGTATAGATGTTGTACCTATATATGCTTAGGTCATATCATAATTTGATATTGTATCCATCAAGTAACGGTAATTCCACTAAACCACCTGTATGTACTTACAAGGATGTCGATCGTCATTGGTCCAGTGTAAACCTTCATGTCTGGGTACATGGCAAACGCTCTGAAGTGAACTGAAATGGAAAGATATATATTGCTCAATCTGATTAAAATTAGCTCTACTGGGTCTACCGGTAGATCTAACAGCATCGCGTGGACTCCTATGTCCAGGTGACAGTTAATCTATAATAACAATTTAAATATCAACCAATTACACTTCGCCTTTTCTAGCGTTATTCGGGAACATGGAAATTCTAAAATATTGGGCGAAACTATTTAAGCAATTGGAGAACTTGTTGGTCTATTTCAACATTGAAAAAACCAGGGGGAAAAGTGCAGTAATAAACTCTGGATTGTATACTAATATAAACATATTTTATGAATATACCATCACGTTGTTTTTGTTTTGTCTATAGTTTCCGGCATACTTCGTAATTCACCATTATTATTTCTTATACCTTCGTCATAATTCTTTTCAAATCACTGGCATGATTTTGCAAGTAAGGTTTTGATTGGTCGAATGAAAGGTCAACTGGGCATGCGCTCCAACGGGCTGCTGTTAGATCCACATGTAATAGTGGAGCTAATTTTAATTAGATTGTATATTGTTTCATGGACATTTATGGGATATATAGAGGTATTTGTATATTCTGCAACCGATAACACCAATGACACAATGTTTATGAAACTAATATCACGTAAACAATGGCTTAGGTGTTTGTCAATGCGCTTAAAAAGTTGCAACCGGGGTTTTTTACCTGTTTGTCCGGGTTTATACATAGCTTTGTCGGTTTGTACAAACACGGACATGCTCTTTCTGTTGAATGTCAAAGTGGTTTCGTTGTGGAAAGTCAGACCTCCGGACCCGGTTACTTGTAGTTTGTACTGGCCAGACTTGGCTGTCTGTGGAACCTAGAGATAAAACAAACATAAATCAACACAGTTCCTGTAACCTAATTAGGTAAAACAGTGAGCTATATGTTCCCGTACGTAATAGGAGGCATTTAATTCCACCATAGTTAAAGACCATTGTACATTTTTATATTACTTCACTAGCTAGGGGTCGAATGTCATTATATTGCGACAAACGGTCACAAACCAATCTAATTAAAATTAGCTCCACTATTACATATGGATCTAACCGCAGCCAGTTGGAGCTCATGTCCACCAATCAAAACCTTACTTGCAGAATCACGCCAGTAAAATCTATTTGAAAATATTCCCAATTATCCTGAGGGTATACGACATGTTTCGTGTGAATTACGAATGCCTTAAAACATGTTTTATTTTTAAATATAAATAATTTGTAATTTAAAACTGAAGACTGATTTAGTTGGGTTTTTTATAATAAATAAATAGTTTGTAATATAAAATTGAAGACTAATAGTAACCAATCCCGTACGTATTGGTATGGTTCGCTGTACTACGGCCATTAAAATAGACTCGCCGGATATTTTTCGAATTTGTTTGCTCCCAAATAACGTTATAAAAGCAGAAGTGTGATTGGTCAATATTTAAATTATTATTTACAGACGAAATGATAGTCTACGCAGTGCTGTTAGCAATCTGATTAAAATTAGTTCTACTGGTCTAAATAAGGCATTTGTAATTTACACAAAACATGTTTTTAAATTATTTCCAAATCACTGGCAAGATTCTGCAAGTAAGGTGTTGATTGGTGGACACGAGTTCCAACTGGCTGCTGTTAGATCCACATGTAATAGTGGAGCTAATTTTAATTAGATTGGCCACAAAAAAATATACTCTTTATGTGTAACGTTGCTCATAAGTAAATTTACTCAGAATCTTAAAAGCACAATTAATAAGCGTTCGCATAATATTAATAAAGGTTGATTGTTTTATTAATAACACAAAAGGTTGAAATGTTTTAAATGAGATTGTGTAGATTATAAGATGGAAATATTGTTATCAAAGAGGAGCAAGAAGGAATCGGCTCTGAATGGCTGCAGTGGGCGGGACGTAGCCCAGTGGTAAAGCGCTCGCTTGATACGCGGTCGGTCGCTGTACCGTTTAGGCTATTTCTCGATCCAACCAGTGCATCACGACTGGTATATCAAAAGCCGTGGTATGTGCTATCTTGTTTGTAGGACGGTGCATATAAAAGGTTCCTAGCTATTAATGATAAAATGTAGCGGGTTTCTCTCCATCTCTCTCTCCCCGTCGATGGACCCATTGGGTTATTTCTCGATCCAATCAGTGCATCACGACTGGTATATCAATAGTCTGGGGATGTGATGTAACCCAGTGGTAAACCGTTCGCTCGATGCGCAGGTGGTCTAGGATCGACCCCCGTCGGTGGGTCCATTGGGTTATCTCTCACTCCTCGACTGGTATATCAAAGACCATGGTATGTGTTATCCTGTATGTGGGATAGTGCATATAAAAGATACCCTGCTGCTAATCGAAAATAATAGCCCATGAAGTAGCGACAACAGGTTTCCTCTCTCAATATTTGTGTGGTCCTTAGCCATATGTCCGACGCCATATAACCGTAAAATAAAATGTGTTGAGTGCGTCGTTAAAGGGACATTCTTGTGTGGGTTCCTCACTATGACTATGTCAAAATGACCATATGTTTGACATCCAGTAGCCGATGATTAATCAATCAGTGTGCTCTAGTGGTGTCGTGAAACAAAACAAACTTTGTTTAACCTTATTGACTGCAACATACACGTGTCTTCACTCAGCGTGGCAGGCTCAAAGTGTTAGCAATGCCTTACATCGGCAGAATTGTATGAAGTTTATTAAATAGACATTTCACTGTCATCTGGAATCATGTACAATTTGATTATGGCTGACGTTAAACGAATTTAAGCGGCTACAGTGACACCGACTGTTACACATGTTTACCTTCAGACCGGCCTCGGTGGCGTCGTGGTTAGGCCATCGGTCTACAGGCTGGTAGGGACTGGGTTCGAATCCCAGTCGAAGCATGGGATTTTTAATCCAGATACCGACTCCAAACCCTGAGTGAATGCTCCGCAAGGCTAAATGGGTAGGTGTAAACAACTTGCACCGACCAGTGATCCATAACTGGTTCACCAAACGCCATGGTTTGTGCTATTCTGCCTGTGGGAAGCGCAAATAAAAGATCCCTTGCTGTTAATCGATATAAGAGTAGCCCATGAAGTGGCGACAAGGGGTTTTCTCTCAAAATCTGTGTGGTCCTAAACCATATGTCTGACGCCATATAACCGTAAATAAAAATGTGTTGAGTGCGTCGTTAAATAAAACATTCCTTTTTTTTCTTTTTTGCTTACCTTCAGAGACAGTTCTTGTGGTTGACCTGAAAAGAAACAAAACACATTCGATTAAAAACAATAATATTCATTCAAATGTCTATATACATATCTTATTACATGTGACACACTAATAAGACACGCTCAAGGCACTTGTTTAGAGTTATATTCAGGTGTAATCCGTAATACTTCAATGCTAGAATCAGACTGTCAACTGTTATTACGAAATTGGCCAACTCCACAGTTGTGTTGTAATGTTCCCAACTCACGACTCACGACGGGTGTGTTTAGATCAATAACTAATGGGTTATATGACTGTAATCGATTTGCAAGAGCAGACTAGCAACTGGACTGTCGTGGTGAGAGCAGAAAATGGGCCAACTTTGTGTTGACAGTTGGTAGTGTGAACCCAGCATATTGGATACGCCGTGCACGTCTGTTGTGTTTGTTGCAGAGCTCTGCCGCATGCGTTCTGGGCCACGTTTTACGAAGCGACCTTAAGACTAAGATCACCTTATGTGCATAATGTAGAAACTTAGTTGTAGTTGCATAATTTAAAGAGTGTGTAAACCATTACTTTTATAAATTGATGGTTTCGTTTGTTACCATGCAGTAAATATCTTACTGGAACTTTGTAATAAGCAGTAAGCTGCACTTAACGTTAGTTGCACTTAACTAGTGTTGCTAAGATATACGTAATAATTTTTAAAGCTGCATTGTCTGGTTTCAGTCGTATACATTCAAGTTCTAAGTTCAAATACAAGAATAACTGCACTTTTAATTCACCCGCGAGTTGTCGTCTTTAACGCATATCGTCAAATGCTTACTAGCGAGTTAGAACAATGTTCGCCATTTTGTAATACCGTACGGATTCTAGCAGTCATTCCTCGCAGCCAATTACGTTAGCAGCAGACACGCATGGCGACGTTCGAAACCCCGGACTCGTACACCTTTTATAATGCGTGTTGTGGTGTAATTTATACGAAACTAATTGAACATCCTATATTTCCGTAGTACAGAAGGATTTTTAAAGTGATACTTCAGATATTATAATTAGTAACAATAAGACTGTGAAAATGAGTCTTGGTTGTCATTTTGTTTTTGTGTTGTTTTTATATGAATATACTCTTTAAAACTCCAAACATTTTCAGTTGTAGTGAATAATAAAAGTTAGCATAACAGTGTGTTTAAAAGTCTGAAATACAGGTAGCAATCGAAAGGCGTACGAGTCCGATGTTTATAACGTCGACATCAGTGCTAAAACTGACTGCTATCGTAATTGTCTGCTACAAATTGACTGCTGGGTTTTTGTAATGCAACAATAGCCGAACCGTATTATTTTTAGCTCAGTGAGGGCCCGCCAAAAGTGTCCTACTTTCAAAATTCTGGGTTTAGTTTTAACTTAGAAAAGCCAATGTAGTGAAACAAATTCAGACTGCGGCGTCTTATATGCACCAAACGTAATGAGATTTTCTGTTCTATATGCTTAAATAATAAAAAGATTCCAGACGGTGCCGCTTTAAATAATTGGCTTAATATATAAGAGACGCATGCAACCGGTTCATTTCATTACAGATAGCAGCATGCGTTTTGTGAATGCTCTCAATGAAGATAGTGTATATTAATGTTTGCAGCCACGCCACGCCGCACCCAGTGTGAATGAGCCTTTAGTTTCGCGCAAAAATGGTTTCATAATTAGTGTTATATGATATATTGCGAGATGGTTTATAAAAATAATGAGGACTTCAGTGACAAACGATCGTCGTTATTCCAAGTGTATGGAATTAAATAATATTTGGAATGTGTATTGTGTTCATGCGTCTGACCACTTAAGGTCACTTCAGCTGTCTGGGCTACTGTCAAGGGACAGTGAGTTGGTGATTACTGAAAGAAAACGTCAGGGTAGTGGACTCATGTCTTTCCAATGAGTTGTTAAACCTACGATTCCTGTCCCGAGTCGGATCCAAGATCTTTTCGGAAGGAAGGAAGGAAATGTTTTATTTAACGACGCACTCAACACATTTTATTTACGGTTATATGGCGTCAGACATATTGTTAAGGACCACACATATATTAAGAGAGGAAACCCGCTGTCGCCACTTCATGGTCTACTCTTTTCGATAAGCAGCAAGGGATATTTTATATGCACCATCCTACAGACAGGATAGTACATACCACGGCCTTTCTTGTGGAGCACCGGTTGGGATGAGAAATAGCCCAATGGGTGCACTGACGAGGATCGATCCTAGACCGATCGCGCCTCAAGCGAACGTTTTATCACTGGGCAACAGGCCGATACAGGGTTGCGAACCCATTACCTATAAGCCTTTAGGTCCGATTGTTTAATCGCTACACCACCGAGGCTACACAGAAAGAAAGAAATGCTTTATTTCACGACGCACTCAACACATTTTATTTACGGTTATGTGGCGTCAGACCACAGGTTAAGGACCACACAGATTTTGAGAGGAAACCCGCTGTCGCCACTTCATGGGCTACTCTTTCCGACTGGCAGCGAGGTATCTTTTATTTGTGTTTCCCACAAGCAGGATAGCACAAACCATGGTGGCCTTTGTTGAACCAGTTATGAATCACTGGTCGGTGCAAGTGGTTTGCACCTATCCTTTGAGCCTTACGGAGCACTCACTCAGGGTTTGGAGTCTGTATCTGGATTAAAAGTCCCATGCCTCGACTGGGATCCGAACCCAGTACCTACCAACCTCTAGACCGATGGTCTAACAACGATGCCACCGCCGAGGCTACAATAACGTAATTGTACATTCTAATAGTTCTGTGAAGTACAGCACTAGTGTGTAGGTCACGTCTCTCTATGACAACACTGGTGGGTTTGTTTTTTTTTTTTTTTTTTACCTACCTTGGGTTAAGTCAGCACTGGACGTCGCCACTGTCTGCTTATGGCCGTCGACTAGCTGTGCCACGACGTGCACGTTGCCCTGCGACTTGAGGACGTTGACGCTGATGTCGAAGTCCATACCTGGACGTATCGCCGTCGGCGAGAGGACGACATAGGAGCTGGTGAAATATAAAATATCATCAAATCTCTGACGTTATACCCTTTAAAGCTGCATTCTCTGGTTTCAATCGTATACATTCAAGTTCTAAATTCAAATACAAGCATAACTGCACTTTTAATTCACTCGAGAGTTGTCGTCATTAACGCATATCGTCAAATGCTTACTAGCCAGTTAGAACAATGTTCGCCATTTTGTAATACCGTACGGACTCTAGCAGTCATTCCTCGCAATCAATTACGTTAGCAGCAGACACGCGTGTTGTGGTGTAATTTATACGAAACTAGTTGAACATCCTATATTTCCGTAGTACAGAAGGATTTTTAAAATGATACTTCAGATTTTATAAAAGTGCTTGATAAAATGGTTAAGTTGTATTTATACGGATATTAGTAACAATTAGACTGTGAAAATGAGTCTTGGTTGTCATTGTTTGTTTTTTTGTTTGTTTTTTTGTTTTTGGTGTTGTTTTTATATGAAGAAACTTATTAAAACTCTAAACATTTTCAGTTGTAGTGAATAATAAAAATTAGCATAACAGTGTGTTTAAAAGTGTGAAATACAGGTAGAATTCGAAAGGCGTACGAGTCCGGTGTATATAACGTCGACATGAGTGCTGAAATTGACTGCTATCGTAATTGTCTGCTACGAATTGACTGCTCGGTTTTTGTAATGCAACAATAGCCGAACCGTACTATTTTTAGCCCAGTGAGGGCCCGCCAAAAGTGTCCTACTTTAAAAATTCTGGGTTTATTTTTGACTTGAAAAAGCCAGTGTAGTGAAACAAATTCACACTGCGGCGTCTTATATGTACCAAACGTAATGGGATTTTCTGTTCTATATGCTTAAATAATAAAAATATTCCAGACAGTGCCGCTTTAAAGAGACATTTCTGAGTTTGCTACAATTTTCAAGATGTTATTGACTAACAGACGTTTTACTTAAAGGGACGTTCCTGGGTTTGTTGCATTGTAATATGTTTCCTACTAATAAAATAATTCTACGATTAAACTTACATATTAAATAAATTTTTGTGTTTAGAATATCAGTGTTTGTACATTCAAAGTGTTTCTGGTCGTCTTCATATTTGTAAGAAGCCCAAACTGGATTCTGTTTTCAAATAATTTCGTACGTACGAAACAAAATCAGATGTCACATTATAACTCACACCTTTTACTACAGGTTGGCTAAGTCTTTATACATCTTACAAATATGCATATACATTGACTCAATATGCACCTCAACATTCTCAAAATTCATAACAGTGAACATGTTTATAGAGATTGTGTTATTGGTAATACTGACAAGTGTTGCCATGTGGCAGTTACGTTTATGTTGCAATTTATCACACTGCGTTTAGCATAAAGACATTAACACCAATGAAACAGGTACGTATCCTTTCCTTTTCGCACAAAATGAATTTTGATCTGTTACGAATACAAAGACGACCAAAAACGTTAAACAAATTAGTTTGTTTTATCTATATATTGTATGTATGTCGAGGTTGACTGTTACATACATAGATATTAACTTGCCACAAAACATTTTGAGTAAATGCGGCATCCATAAAAAAGGATGCGCTTTAACTTAACTATATTCATAGGACCTACAAGCTACGCGATCTATCCCGCTAGTATGTATGTGTATGTATGTATGTATGTTTGTATGTATGTATGTATGTGTATGTATGTATGTATGTATGTATGTATGTTTGTATGTATGTGTGTATGTATGTGTGTGTATGTATGTTTGTATGTATGTTTGTATGTATGTATGTATGTGTGTATGTATGTGTGTGTATGTATGTATGTATGTGTATGTATGTATGTATGTATGTATGTATGTATGTATGTATATACGTATGTGAGTATGTATGTATGTATGCACATGTGTGTATGTCTATGTACATGTATGTATGTAACTGATGTAATTGGAAAGACAACCTTCTCAAGAACTAGCCCTGATGGATATGTTATATATACACACCAGACAGCACAGGAGTTGATGGATTACGAAGGGACGTGTTCTACATATTGCTCAATGATTGTACTTACTCCTTGGCCGCAGCTGCAACCACAAGGGCTGCTAGGATATAAAGCTTCATTGTTTCACGTGTCTGGAAGAAAAAAACAAAAACAAGCTATGGTCTTTATACACTTTGCTGTGATCACAGAAATTATAAAAATTAGTGTGAAATAAAAAATAAAAATAAAAATAATAATTAAAACAGCATGAGCGCTGTTATGTTTTAGTTATTGGTATTCTGTAATAGTGTGCTAGACAAAGAAAGAAAGAAAGAAATGTTTTATTTAACGACACACTCAACACATTTTATTTACGGTTATATGGCGTCATACATATGGTTAAGGACCACACAGATTTTGAGCGGAAACCCGTTGTCGCTAATCTTATGTCGATTAACAGCAAGGGGTCTTTTATTTGCACCTGCCACAGGCAGGATAGCACATACCATGGTCTTTGTTGAACCAGTTATGCATTACTGGTCGGTGCAAGTGGTTTACATCTACGAATTGAGCCTTGCGGAGCACTCACTCAGGGTTTGGAGTCGGTATCTAGATTACAAATCCTGTGCCTCGACTGGGATCCGAAACCAGCACCTACCAGCCTGTAGACTGATGGCCTAACCACGACGCCACCGAGGCCGGTGTGTGCTAGACAAAAGCCTATCGTATCGACGAAATTACAAGATGGCCTCATATGTTTGTACCAGGTGGGAAA
>JAECMU010087405.1:0-13355 GCA_016106625.1 Dracogyra subfuscus
GATAAAGTCAGGCATACGGCCTCTTAGTCCCATGCCATGGAGGTCTTTCAAAATCCCATACTTTCATGTGATATCATAAGCTTTCTCGAGGTCAAAAAGGACCGATACCAAATGCTGGTTATGGATGAAAGCATCCCTACAAAACGTTTCAAATCTAACAAGATGATCAACCGTGCTACGTCTAGTCCTGAACCCACATTGTACGTTAGTAAGCAATTTGTGGGACTCGAGATACCAGACAAGTCTACGATTGATAATTCGTTCCATGGTTTTACAAGTGCAACTTGTCAAAGCAATAGGGCGATAACTGGTAGGATTTGTTGGATCCTTACCAGGCTTAGGAATAGAAATGACAATGGCTTTAGTCCAATCAGAAGGAAAGTCACCCGAAATCCAGATTTTGTTAAAGATATCTAAGAGAACCATTAAGGATGATTCAGGTAAGTGTTTCAAGAGTTGATAATGTATTTCATCTGGTCCTACTTAAGTATCATGGGCTCTACGTAGAGCGTCCTGCAACTCCTCCAAAGAGAAGAGCCTGTTGTATACTTCAGCATTTTCAGATGAAAAGTTAATAGGTTGCTTTTCAGCTTTATTTCTGACAGATGTAAATGCATCTGTACTGAAAGAAGAAGAAGAGTTATGAGAGAAATTGTCTGCCAATGCATTGGCAATGTCACGATGAGACGTCACATCCGTGTCATTGACAGACAAATGGCGCACTGTATTATTGGATTCTTTTCCCTTAATTTTACGTATCCTATTCAAGACAGATTTTACAGATGTTTGAGAAGTCAACTTGGAGACATAATTTCTCCAAGATGATTTCTTACTCTGTCTGATAGCTTTACGTGCCTTTGCCCGAGCAATTCGATATCTATTCAGGTTATCCCCGGTAGGTTCGCGTTTGAACCTCTCGAGGGTCCTGTTTCGCTCTTTGATTGTATCTTTGCATGTCTCATTGAACCATGGTTTATTCAAACGCTTCGGTACTGCTGAAGTCTTAGGAATAGTTTCCTCTGCAATATCTTTCAAGATGGAGGTGAACAAAGACATGGGATCATCGGCACCAGTCATGGCAGTTTGCTGCAGTCGAGTACTGCATAGATGCCGAAATTGATCCCAATTTGCCCCTGTCAACCTCCATCTCTGAACCCTTTCAAGTGATGGAGGTCCATCATTCTCCAAGATGATTGGAAAGTGGTCACTACCACAAGGGTCTGGACACACTTTCCAGGAGAAATCAAGACAAAGTAATGGACTACAAAGGGTTAAATCAATGGATGTGAAAGAACCACTTGCTGGATGAAAGTATGTATGACTTTTATCATTAAATAATATTAAGTCATTTTTGAGAATTAAGTCCTCCAATTGTTTACCTCTATTATTTATGTCATGGCATCCCCACAAAGTGTGGTGAGCATTAAAATCTCCCATGATAACAAAGGGAGTAGGGAGTTGATACTGAAGACGTTGAAAGTCCCTAGGGTTAAAGTTGTAATTGTTTCGAGGTGGTAAATAAACTGAACATAGAGTAATAGTTTTATGAGCTGTGATCTTTACAGCCACAGCTTGTAAATTCGATTTTAATATGACTTCACTCTGGGGAATGTTTTCATTTACAATAATGGAAACACCCCCAGACGCTCTATTGTCAGTTTCTTGACATTTATGGTAGAGATTAAATCCTCTGATGTTAATACTGTCAGTATCCTTCAGGAAGGTTTCCTGAAGACATACTGCAAGAGGATTATACTTTTGAATTAGAAGACTTAATTCATCAAAATTGGGCCTAAGGCCACGACAGTTCCACTGGATAACTTTATTTTCCATTGGGATGAAGTATGGGCGTTATCTTTGGCTTTGCTGGTGGTCTTTGTGATCGGCAATGACCTGGGGATGAAATCTCCATATCATCATCACCGATATCAGCCAAAGTTTCATAAATATTGCTGATCGGGACCGAACGTAGTTCGATCTTTTTCAGCCTACCAGACAGTACTTCTGTAGCTTTCTTTGGTGATTTATTTGTGTCACTGCCTGTCTTAGGGAGACTAGTGCTCGACCTATTTGGGGCATTGTTAGAATCCATTGACACTTGGATTTCAATTTCTTTGTGCTCGAGAGTAAATTTTTCTTTTTGTGCAGCTTTCTGCGCTTGTTTTTGAGCCTTCTCAATATCGGACAGTTTTTTGTACTTGGCTTCGTTACAGTGCCATGTGAGGTCTGTGTTGACCGCAACACTTTTAGTGGCGACTTTGGCAGCAGCTGCAGCTGCATATGACTTGTCGTCGACTGTGGGTGTTGCTGTCTCCACCAACCTCCTGGCATCTGTGAAGGACAATGTATTTTGTACCTTCACCTGCTGAACCCTCTTTTCCAGCTTCCACCGCGAGTATGTACAGTGGTTGCCCTTGCAGTTGAGACAAAGTATTTGGTTCTTACATGTCTTGCTATCATGGTCAAACAGACCACAACGAGCACATGTATGTTTTCCACGACATGTGTTCTGACCATAGCTAAACCTCTGGCATTTGAAGCAACGCAAGGGGTTTGGAATAAAGGGCTCAACAGGAATATTAAAGTAACCCGCTTTGACAGGTTGAGGAAGGGTAGAGACGTTAAAGGTGAGGATACAAGTATTCGTCGGTAACAAGTCATTGTTTCGACGAACCTTTATCCTCCTCACCGCAGTAACACCCTGAGAACTTAAATTTTCGCACATTTCTTCTTCAGAAACATCTTCCAAATCTCTGCATCTGATCACTCCCTTTGACGAGTTGAGGGAGGTGTGCGGAGTTACCTTAATCGGCACGTTACAAAAAAACTGTCGACTTGAGGAGGGAAGTTGAATGCTTGTCGGTTGAACATTCAACCAACAGTCCATGTTTAATATTTTTTAACTGATAAAAACAAAACAAACCACACACAGAAACAATACCACCACACCCCCAACAGTACAGATACACAATGTTACTAGCATCCTTACTTACCTGTCAAGTAAAGCATCGTGTCCAGCAGTTGTTGGGGGTGTTATCTCCTAGAAGACCCTTATCCCAAAGCATGTTTTCTTCACTTTCGCTTATAACTTGTTCTTTTTCTTGTTGACGCACCCAGTCCTGCCGCCGACCGCTCCTTCATCACCGCATCCAGGGCGGCTCTAGCTTCTTTAAAAGCGGCGTCTTGAAAAAGGTTGGAATCAGAATTTCGACATTTCAAATAAGATTGTATAGTCCCGAACAAACCATACAAAGTAACTGCAGGATAGTCCGATCCATCTTGTTTGTTAACTTCGAAGATAAAATATTTCAAAGCAATATTTAAATTCTTTGGAGTCATTGTGATGAGGTCTCCAGTCAGGCACTCCCGTGGAATTTGTAAATTGTCTGTAATGGACCTGTTACTACGTTCATCCTGCCATCTTTTAAATACGGTTAGAACCCAATCATACTTGTACCTCGTGGACTTCGAAACACGTGTATCCAACTTTTCATTCAGTTCAGACTCCGTTAAAGGTTTTTTTGAATCGAAAATGAAAAACATCATCTTCACCGTCTTTGCAGAATTCGTCAAGTGCTTGGCTTAACATTAAGTCATCTGCATCATCTAAATGTTGCAGACTCTCAAATGAATCCAGCGCTTGACTCAAAACTCCATGCCAGTCGACTGCATTTGCGAATATGACCACGCAGTGTACCGCACGAGAAATTCGAGTGATAGTCACGTGACTTCTCTCGACACATGTGGGCTGACCCAACTCGTGCACGTGCATAGGTGAATTCAATGAAACAGTCGACTGTTCTATTTTTTCGACGAGGGAAAGATTGTTGTTTTTTTGTGGGTTTTTTCGCCCTCAGGTCTTACTTTCACAAACCTTTCTTCCCTCGGGTTTTACTATCCCAACCATAACCTCGGAGGCGTGCGTTATCCTATACGTAATTACACGGTGCTGAATATATTGATAATTTAAAGCAAGAAAGAAATATTGTAAATCATCCACATCATCTTATAAGTGCCACTAGAGTTAAACATTTGGACTATTTCAGTGAAAATCTTGCATCTCCAACTAAAAGAGATGTAGCAACAGGATATAGATTATAGAAACATAATTATTGGATTACATATTCAACGTCTCAACCACCACAACATTGAAAGTTGAGTCTGGACGATACAAAAAAAAAAAAAAAAAAAAAAAACCCACACAAAAAAACACACAAAAAACCACAAAACACAACGGTTAAGCCATCGGACATTAGGCTGATAGGTACAGGGTTCGCAACCCGGTACCGGCTCCCACCCAGAGCGAGTTTCGACGACTCGGTGGATAGGTGTAAGTCCACTAAAACACTTTGACTTTTATACAAAATTTTAAGATATACTTAACTTGATTTTATATATTGTATTATACTCTCCCCTCACAGCTCCTTACACTGTGGTTTTACATAAATATGTATAAATAATAGTTCCATATAGTTACCATTTGTGACAGGCAATAGCCGATATGTATTTTGCGTTGGGGTGTCGTTAAATAAACATTCATTCATGCATGCATCAAAAATTAATTCATATTGTCAGAAGTTGACTGGGAACATATAGACAGCTCATTCAACACTGCAGAATTCAATCCCACATTACAATTTGGTATGAAATGCAGGCATTACTACGCTAGTTGTGAATTACATATGGTCGACAATTCCATGTGCTCCCTTATATGTTCCATAAGTATATATGTGTAAAAGATAAACCTCCACACTCTAAACTATATGAATGTTTACCTTTATACATAATAACATATTAAAACTTATGTATATACATGAAACTGTTAACATGTCGAGCTGTAGTAGTGTTTTCATTGTTTAATCATTGGGACACATCCATTGAATGAAACTAGGGTGGAGGTACTGAAGTCAAATGATGTCAAACGCATTGTTTTGGATGATATTTATGATGGATTAGACTAATTTTATTCCTTTTCTGAAGCACTGCGGTTCGCATAATGACCTGTGGGGTGATCTTGTAGTGTCAGTTTGGTTGTGTTGGTGGTTTTTTTTGGTATTGTTTGTTTGGGGAGTTGGGGGTTTGGAAGGTTTGTTTCTTTTCTACATATTTATATTTCTTTTTAGCAAAATCAAGACAAATTAAACCCACAAAAATAAAGGATTTTACAGATGTTTGTAATTTTGACGACATTGTTAACAAATGTTGATTTGTCTGTAGGAAGTACTATATGGGGGTACAACACAATATGTTATGTGTGCGGTGAACTGTTGGGGCGTGGCTCATCACACTCTAAATAACATCTCTACCTCTCGGCTGCAACCTATTTCATTAGCTGTAAAACGCGACAATGGGAAAGTTAAAATATCACCGTAGAAACGTTCTCTACCTCTCGCCTGCATCCTATTATATTAGGTTCAAAAGGCGACATCGGGATAAGTACAGAACGTTCTAAATATTATTAATGGTAGCCGTCATTAATAACAATGTACAAATAATAGCAATTGTCACTGAGATATAAATTAGAGTTCATATTTTAAATAATATATCATACCCAAAATAAAATGTTGTTCTAAAGTATTTCCACTTATTGATTTTTTTTCCAATGACGTCAACGAACGATATTTAAACCGACACATCCACTTGTATGTGTGTAGTCTATGTTAATCATCATTCAGGGCTGATACAGAATGATGCGTCGTACTCAAAGACTTGTGTTGGGCGTAATTCTGACAGGACTAATCATGTATATTGGGGCCTATGCAGGAAGAACTACGATACACGATGGATTATTCTCGTGTGCTGTCCAGTGAACACAGTCCCGTACCTGCGGGTATATTTCGTACTATGATACCAGAGTACTGGGAAAACAAACCAAATACCAAAATTATACGGGAACGTTCACGAAGACTAAATATAATACAAAATTGGATGATGGTATCGTTTGCAGAATGAATGGACTGCTGGACAATGATCTAACATTTAGAGATCAAGAAAGACCACGAAGAGGTATGGTTACGTTCACAAGACAGGAAGCTGGATCATTTTATGAATCTGACAGTAGAGGATCGGTTTTCAAACTCCAGGAAACTGACGATCCAATAATTACCTTCTGTCCTGAACCGCCAGCTCTAGAAAACGGAACTATCGACTATCAAATACTTTTCCCTGGGTCAGAGGTCACATATAGGTGCAAGGATGGTTTCTCGTTCTGCGACTCACAGGAACAAACAACCAGATGCTTGAAGAACGGATCTCTGACCAAAATGGACAAACAATGTCATCAGACAACGTGGATCAACCCAGCTGTTAGGTTTGATCAAGTTATACCGTGTCCTTTACTGAATGGGTCAGTACTGGAGATTATTGGTTCCCCTTCCAAGCCTACTGAATTTAGCATCAACCTGAAAGGCCAGGAACCCACAATAATGTTTCATATGAGTGTTCGTATCAAGTATCAAAATGGTGAAGACAGACGCATTTTCTTTATCACTCGCACGACTACAAGCTGGTTAAAAAGGTACTGGAGTAAGAAGTTCGATTTTAAAGACGGCCAAGAGTTCAACATCACCATACTTGTGAGGAAAGAATGCTACACTGTTTGGGTCAACAACAGACATATAATTGATTATAAACACATGTTACCCGTGGAACAGGTGCAAATGATTACCATACGCGATGACGTCACACTTCGGCGTGTTACCCTTCGCTTGCGCCCAGAATACAAAAACTGATGACCAAAAGGAATTATTTGTTGCCAGGTTTTATGCAACGTTTCTGACATTACGGTAATTATTATTATCAACATGCGTAATGAACTAGTGAACATTCCACTGCGAAGTAGAATAGAAACAGTGAAAGAATGAACGGATACAAACATTGCAATTGTTTTTTGGACTACACATGTTTAAAACTGCAACCATTGGTTGAATGTCACAGTGGAAGCAATGGCTATTGAATAGAATATAAGACGTCATTGTTAGAAGAGCAGTTAACGTAATATATTTATAACGTTACTGGGAAGCAGCTTATAGCAGGCGCATTTAATATTGGAAAACAAAATATTCACTCCACTATACAGAGAGTTCCTCATTTGTCGTTCGTATGAAAGTCGGAACGGTGCACACACTAGCTACTCTGTCATATCAACGATATCTCGCTCTGCCTCGCGACATGAGATACAGTTAAAACCATGTTTTATTACTGAATTCGTGTAGTTTTAAATACAATTTTATTAGCTGAGGTCGCAGTACTTTCTACAGGCAGTTTTAGCCATTGTTGACTACTCGCAATACTTTCATGACGCAATACATAGTAGATTTACAGTAAACGAAATGCACCGACGTATCTTTACTATGTATATATGTTACACGAACCTTGCTTGAACTGCTTACCTTGTCGATCCAATAGATATCGTCCTGTTGTAATTATCAATGAACTACAAAAGTCACCATCTGTGGCCATGTCAAGCTACCAATGCGCCCAGTAAGACCCACCATCGTTAGGAGTACGTATCGTGCGTGACCTCGGAGAACAGAACACTCTAGATGTGGACAGTATCCAGGGGATTCGAACTTTGTGACTGGAATCGACAGGAACACGAACTGAACATTTTGGGTCGAATTTACGAAACCTTTCCGTGTTAAACACAAGCGTTTAAAGGCGCAGACACTAGTTTTAATCCGTAAATACATTATATTAAGTTTAGATAATTTACAAACCTGTAACTCATTTGGATAAGTTACAATAGACTGAAAGAAGAGTAAGTGACGTTATAACGACAAATATCCTTAAAAATAGACTAGAACTCAATCAATAAGCCGCTACTTCTCAGACGCACGTGTGTTTTTGAAAAGATGAACAATGCTATTTTTGGTATTAGAAACACTTCGGTTCTACGGAAATGGATAATCTAAACAATAAAATATAAGTAATGTTTGATTTCAGTGATGATAAACGACTCTAACCGGAAATAATGATCCCATTAATGCCATTGTACTCGTTACAAAACACGTAATATTTAAAAGCCATTTTGATGCATATGTACCCAGTTTGAAATGGATCCAAAAGGAGTTGACTAAGTACTATTATGTTACAAAAAACAGCGGCTTTTACCGCGTGCAACTATGATAAATCCACCACATTTTGGTAAATTTGTCACAATATATTTAAAACCTACATTGTATTTATTCTCTACTTATTTGATACTTATTGTGTTCTTAGTCTCCTTTTGAATTGTTCAAAGATGTATGTCTGATTATCAGTCACATATATTTGATCTTAGCTAAATATCTCCTTAACTACTTTGATTTTTTATGTGGATCTTTTATCATATGTACTGTATACATCTGTGTGTGGATATCATGTCAATAAAAATGGGAATAATAATAAAAACTATATAAAACCGACTCTTATAGTGAACAATATGCTGTCCATTTAAACTTAGGTGTTTCAGTAGTGTCTATGTATATAGTTGCATGCATGTAGGAGATGAACTGGATTTGCAAATTCGGCTCATAAACAGTGAGGGCCAAATTTACGAAGTCTAATTTATTGAGTTTGCTGCATTGTCAGATTTAAAAAAAAATAGTTCTACGATTAAACTTACATATTAAATATATTTTCTTGTTAAAACTGTCAGTGTCTGTATATTCAATGTGTTTCTGGTAGTCTTAATATTTGTAAAAAGCCCAAAGTGGACCTTGTCTTCAAATACTTTTGTACGTACGAAAGAAACAATATTAATTTTTAGGAAATAAGATGAATTTTAACCTAGCACAAATATTAGAACGATCTTAAACACGTTTAATCCAAAGCCACTAATATTGCATGTAGAATTTAAATTTGATATGTAATTACAATCGTTAGAAAGTCTCTGTTAGTCGACAAGATCTTAAAAAGTGCAACTAACTCAGGAATGTTCCTTTAAAACACAGGCGTTTAAGCATAGTATATGTATGTAGTGACATGCGTGTAAGCCATAATAGTAGTGTTTTGTAAATTCGGTCCTGAATATTATATTAGTTTCTTACACACCCGTTGGTGAAAACATCATGTGTTATTTTTGATAACACGTAGTTGTTTACACACGTATGTGTGTCAACAGTTTCAAGACATACGACATACGTCCAATAGCACGGTGTTAATCGATTACACTCTGACGTACACTTAACCTGATAACCATGTGTCTGTGACGCGTAAGACAGCTAAAAGTGCAAAGGGTTGTAAATAACTTTTAGTCGAAAAAGATGTTAAAATTTGCTTAAAACCTGGTTTTTGAGGATATGTAAGAAATATAATAATACATTCGCGTCCATTAGATAACATTTATTTCACAACGAGTTGTTTAAAAACGTATCAAACTCGCTTTCGCTCGTGTGATTATAAAACAACTCGTTGTGAGATAAATGGTATCTAATGGTCGCTCATATATTAATGTCTGTATGAACGTATGTGTTTCATCTCCACGGTTCGACAGCATCACGCGACAGATGGTGCCATGTGATCAGTGCTGTCATTCGTGGACCAGTATCGCCTCAACTAATGAAAGGCTATGATATGTTCTATCCTGTCATTTGGGTGGTGAATATAAAAGATGCCTTGCTAACTACTGAAAAAAGTAGCGATGTTTCCTCTCGAAGACTGTAAGTCAAAATTTATCCGTACTTCTGAAGATCAAACAATTGATGCTACGTTTATATAGATAAAATAGATCGTTAGAATTAGCTGTAAACTGTGTATTCATTGTACAAGAATATTTTAATTATAAAGAAAGAAAGACAAAAAAAGAAATGTTTTATTTAAGGACGCACTCAGCACATATTATTTACGGCTATATGGCGTGAAACATATGGTTAAGGACCACGTAGATATTGAGAGAGTAAACCCGCTGTCGCCAATTCATGGTGCACTCTTTTCGATTAGCAGCAAGGGATCTTTTATATGCTCCATCCCATAGACAGGAAAGAAGGAAAGAAAAGAGAATGATTTTAGGATCCAATTTAGAAACAGTAGACTAGGTATTGTAAAACACCTGTAAGAAATCAAGCATTTTGATTGGTTGATTACAAGTGGTTCATTCGACGATATATCATCTCCGAAAGTCAATGTACCTACTGTAACGTTGTTTACGTGTATTCATACACGTTGAAGTTTCACTTTGTATGTAACTACGGATGACGTATATGTAGAAGACGCCTAGTTTTGTAATTTTGGATGAATTGGGAGAAATGTTCGGATCCATAAAATGACCCTGAAGAATACTTTCAAGACGATATAGCATCGGCCTCTTCAAGCAGATTTTCAACTAACAATCGTCGTGTTGAGTGCAATCAGCTGGTCGAGGATGTAGGCGCCTGTAGTCACCGACAGCAGACGACACCGATAACTCACGCTTTGCCAACAAAAACGCAAATATATTAAAGTTCGACAACAACTTGATGAAAATGTTGATCCCTTACGTGAACCTAGCAGTGAAAAACATCGTGTAAACCCCAAATTAAAAACGCGACAAGTTGACCTCTCAATGTTTTCAAACAAACTAGCAAAACACGAATATTACAACAAACACAGCTCCCAACATTCAACAAACTTATTCCAACGATATCTACCTTTAACATAACCATGGGCGTCCGCAGGGAGGGGCAAGGGAACATTTGCCACCCCCACCCCCCTTGGAAAATCAAAAATGCATTCAGTTAGAGCATTTCGTTCTATTATTTACAGTAATCTTAGCAAAAAGATGTCTTCACACTTCACACGTCGAATTCAGGATAACACTGCCCCCCCCCCCCCCCCCCTGCATTGTTCAAATACACAATAGTATTTTTCATATAACTAGTTTTGAAATTTACGTACAGTTGTGTTACCACCATGATGGACTCTTCCTATCCATTGACGTCATTCAGTTGCAGACACATTTGACAAATATGGAAGTGTTTCGTGAATGAAAATAGTTCGTTATTTATATTACATTAAAAATAAAACGTATATCATTTACAGAAAATAAAATAAAAGAATGTAAAAAGTATTTAAAATGGAGATCACCAGTTTCCATTATTTGTTCTTCGAGAGGTGATATCGTCTAATTGACGGTGGATAGGCGAGGTGGTCATTCACCTATCCACCGTCAATTAGACAACATCACCTCTCGAAGAAAACAAAATGGAAACAGGTGATCACCTAAATATATATAATATTAGAGAATGCATATCATGTCCAAACAGAATCAGTATTATAAAGGTAGTATATATTAAAGTCTTGTTCTAGATATATGATGTATTAATCAAAATATTGTTTAATATAATTAGATTTTTCAAAGATTATATACCGGTTTATTTTAAATTTTAAAATATTCCCCTGAAAAACAGAACCAGCTGAATTCGTTTCGGAAATTTCCGTAAGATTTGACACGTGACGTAACGAAAGGGACTTCTTTCGATAGCCAGAGCCATTATTCATTGCTTCTTTATGTTTATTATGGTTAAACAGTGTGTTGTTGGCGGCTGTAGAAATACAATGACCGATGAATTTAGTCTTCACACATTTCCTAGTAATATTGCTGTGAGAAAGCTATGTGTGAATGGACAGGAAGAAATGTCCGATACAGTCATTCCCAGTCTGGAGCTTTCGTGTGCTCGACTTGGGGATCTTTGATTTCGTTGTTTTTGTCAGCGAAATTAAGTTTTCTACTGGGATATTTACGGCCATTGGAACTGATTGAACGCTGGAACGCTTCTCATTTCGACAGCCTGCACCACCAGGTTGGATTCTTTTTAGCGAAATTCCTTGCCTTCACGTCATGTCTCTGGCTGACTATATCGACTTGTTTTGGTTTGATTCGTGTCTCGCATGACGGCCATTCTGCAGAACGCCACAGTCGTTCGCGTCTAGTCTCTAAATGTCCAGTTGGGTGCCCAGCCATGTTGGCATCAGGGGTAATGAAACGGAAGATTATGTTGCCAAGTCTGCTTTGGATTTGCCTCATGCCACGGTTGGTGTACCGTATACCGATTTTAAACATTGTATCAGCCAATTTAAATTTTCGACTTGGCAACATGATTGGAACGGTGCGGTTGCGAACAAGCTTCATTCTATCAAGCCAGTCTTGGGAGAGTGGCAGTCCTCCTATAGTGCAGGAAGGATGAGGTAGTCTTGTGTCGTGCCCGCATCGGTAATATATCATTGACCCATTCATTTATCTTAAAGAAAGATCCCCCACCTCAGTGTGAGCACCGCCAGTGTACTCTGACGGTGCGCCACATTTTGGTGGAGTGTCCTCATCTTAAAGACTCGGAAAGATATTTTTGGTCAGAGAACTGTGATGGAATCCTTTCAATTTTAAGTGATACTGAATTTTATTCTAAATTTTAATTTTATTTATATGTGATATTTGTATTTTTTACAGTCCTTTACACTGTGCTTTTATTTAAATCTTGAATTTTTATATTGATGCGTTTCAACATTTAATGTTTTTTCAATACCATAGTTTGACACCCAATAGCCGATGTATATTTCGTGCTGAGGTGTCGTTAAACATTCATGCATTCTAAATGTCCAAGTCTGTCTTAGCAGCATTGGAAGATTGACCTCCCCACTCTAAGAAGAAATAGGAAGCGGGGTCAGCCCCTACTACTCTTTTTCTATACATTACTTTTCTTTATAGTGAGACCATCTCGTATCCTCCGGAGTCGGGCCTGTCCGCACCACTATACCAACCCATGACGGCTTGACTATACCCTAGTCTGATACTCTCGTTCAGGCGGATCCGGCTTCTCAAGATCTCTATGTTACCACAGCACTACACCTTCAACGTCTAATAACGAATGAATGAATGAAGGTTTAACGACACCCCAGCACGAAAAATACATCGGCTATTGGGTGTCAAACTATGGTAATGGAACTAAATAAGATGATGATCAACATCAATAGAAAAATTCAAGATATAAATAAAAACAGTGTAAGTGTAAATACAAATACAAATATCACGGATAATATAATAGTGTAAATACAAATACAGATATCACGGATAATATCACAGTGTAAATACAAATACAAATATTACGGATACTGACTTTTATTCCAAACTTTAATTTGTGCTGTATTGGCCATTCTCTAAGAGAATATTACACCCCTGCACCACGGTGAGGTTATAGCACGCGCAGGGGCGTCTAATAACTGTCAATCTAGGGGTTTTTTGACGGGATGCAACCAATTTCGTCCCTATAAGCTGTGCACTCAAACGGCCTTAACGAGGCCACTAACGTGGACATATAGATCGGACTTTAAACTTTTAGACTTCGTTCAACATTTTATGTTGAAATTACTTTCTTTTTTAATATTATTAAACATTCCTATCC
>JAECMU010087407.1:0-12831 GCA_016106625.1 Dracogyra subfuscus
CTCCCCCAATAATGTCTACCATACTACGGGCCTGGTACGTTTTGTTTTATTTGTATCTATTATTATTAAAAAAAAAGTCACTGGGACAGTTAGCACAGATGCGTTATAAAAGGGTGGTGGAGTGTTTGACAAGTCTTTGTCAGTATCAGTACTATCATGTTCAAAACAGTTATTCATTGTTTTCGTTACCAAGCTAATACAACCAGAAAATCTAGAAATATTCATCAAATCGGATCACAATGACAAAAACAAATTTAATCTGATTAATCAGATTGGAAACATGTGTGTCGGGAGGGGGGAGGTAAGCATTATGTAATTTTGGAGTCTAGAGTCTTACATAGAGCATTTACAAAGGGTAAAAATGCACAGATATGATGGGGTTTTGGCTGAACTGACAATTTCTGTCTTAAGTGTACAGTGAAAATTAACCCCTCAACAACAAACAAAAACAAAAAAATCAGAGAATAGGTCTACCTAGGGTATTCCTAGGCGAACAGTCATGTTATTCCAAAGTATGCAATATATATATAGAGTATTTTCAACAACAAAAAACCCCACAAGAAAAACAAAAAACACCAAAAAAAACACACAAACAAAACAATCAGAGAATTTCTTCAGTAGGTTCACCTAGCAAATTCGATCCTTCTAAAGTGCATCAGTCGAACACTTCCGACTGAGCTAGAAAACACCGTTTATTCCAAAGTCAGGTCAGATTTCAAGCTTGGGACAGACATGCTCGAAGCTCTAGTGACATATGAGCATGTTCAAAACGAACCGTACCCGACCCGAGGTCATAGGGTTTTATTTGCACATTCAGTGCAAGCCTGTCATGGGCATAGGTGTCGGCCTTGGCCAGGTCCTCTGTCCAGGAAAAGGGTTGGGGTGAGTGAGAGAGAGGGGATCCCCCATACTGGCAGGTGCCAGAGAGCATTAGCAGTCCAGGCTGGGTGGGGGTGATGGTTTTGGTGCTGTAGTATTTTTGAAAAGTCCCGTAGGATTAATCCAAAAATAGGGGTGGGACGTAGCTCAGTGGTACAGCGCTCGCTCGATGCACGGTCGGTCTGGGATCGATCCTCATTGGTGGGCCCATTGGGCTATTTCTAATCACAGCCAGTGCACCACGACTGGTATATCAAAGGCCGTGGTATATGCTATCCTGTCTGTGGGATGGTGCATATAAGAGATCCCTTGCTGCTAATCAGAAAGAGTAGTCCACGAAGTGGTGACAGCGGGTTTCCTCTCAATATCTGTGTGGTCCTTAACCATATGTCTGACGCCATATTTTTTGTTTTTTGTTTTTTTGTTTAACGACACACTCAACACATTTTAATTACGGTTATATCGGCGTCGGACATATGGTTATGTCGATAAAACCCCCCAGTGATTAGCTGACGGGAATCGATCCTAGACCGACCGAGCATCAGGCGGGCACTGTACTACTGGGCTATGCTGCCCGCTCTGATGCCATATAACCGTAAATGTGTTGAGTGCATTGTTAAATAAAACATTTCTTTCTTTCTAATCCAAAAAGAGAAAAGTTGCGCAGTTTCAATGATGGAATTTGGGCGTTTTCTTTTAACGGTCTGCTGAAAGACAAGGATGGGGGTGGGAGGGGCGGGGGGGGGGGGGCGGGCGCTATTCCAAAGTACACTAATATGCATTATATAGAGTATTTCAGATTTCATGGTAGGCCTGTCGGTACTTTAAAGTTCAAGGGAATGTGTGTGCACCCCAGAACCGTAACCCTGGATCTGCACCTTACATCCACCCCTTCTTCCTTGATTATTGAAATATATGGTACTGCCAATTATAAGTATTCAATTATCTTGGGTAAAATTGTACCTTTTATAATCACTTGTGGGTAAACTGCATTTCATGTGATAGAAATAATATTCATCATTGTATACCTAGTTTTTCTCGTAAACCTAAATCTGTGACTAAACCAAAATTCTTATTACTACTAACACTACAGCTCTTCCCTTATAATGTAATTTTATGTGTGAAATGGATGTTAAAAATACGTCAAGTTTAATTGCTAATCACAAACCTAAACTTTCGTTGTTCCGTGAAATTGGTTACAGGCTGTGTAGGGTAGGGAGGAGGCATGTGTCCCCTCCCACTCGAGGATGATTAAGTTGATAATTAGGGCGTCTAGATTATGGTAGCCCCACTCCCGTGGCTAGTGATATTCAATGTTGAGCTAGTAAATAACTACTGTTGTCACGCCCAACGGATAGTGAATGTTTGTTAGTTAAAAAAATACATTTTGTAAAACACTGATCCCAATGCTATTGGATTTTATAAAAATTCTAACTCTGAGAATGACACAAAATTTGGTCCACTTTATATGCAAAAATAGGTAACGATAATATATGACATGTGCCCTCCCCCATTAAAGGCTGTGAATCACCCGCTAGATAATGTACCCTTCCTCACCCACACACTCAAGATATCGTTCCCACGCGCCTGTTCGTTCTACAACTGCATGCAACTAGTCATAAACCATGTGTCATATATGTCAATTTAGGTGGCTTTTACATGGATTTTTAAAAAATGATAATATTTTACCCAACTTGTTCACATATATCGGGAGATCATAGGGCTAAGATCACTTCGTGGAACGTTCCCAGCACGTCTGTAAACCCACCACCCAGTTAAATGAGGTAAGGGTATGAGCTATAACTGAGGCTGTTAATAAAAGAAAAGCTATTTACAATTATACGTTTTGATAGGAGAAACAGAATATTTATACAAATACATATATTTACTAATAATCTAAAATAATTTTAGGCCAGGATTAAAATTTATAAAATGATCTTTTGCAATTTTCTTTTCTTTTTCTTCAGAATCACAATGTCGTACGAATCTTGAAACGTGATATTTTCCATGCTTTTGAAGAATGAAGACAACCATCTTGTACGACATGCAGTTACTGACATCTTGAAGATGTGTGTTATTTGAAATGACTTGTCAAATCATGTGTAATGTGCGTTGCAAATGATAAAATAATGAAATAGAATAATTTGACTAATTCAGCACTGGACAGACAAGAAAAGTCTTTAGTTTAGTAGGAATCACACTAAGCGAAATCAGGAATGGAGTGAATGTTTTTCTATTATAAAACAACATCTAACAATGCATTCTTCAGACGGACCATTCACGTGTAACATGTGTCATGAAGAATTTTCAACAGTTAATTCTTTTGAAAAGCATAACTCAAGATTGCACTGCACGTTTTGTAAGAAGTATTTCAAGAGCGCCCATTTACTGCAAGTCCACATGCGCAGTCATTCAGACGAGCGGCCTTTTACATGCACTGTATGCGGGAAGTCTTTCAAGACAAACACGCATTTAAAGGGGCACGCCAAAACCCATACTGGTGAAAAACCATTTACTTGTCACATCTGCGGATCGTCGTTCTTAATGAGCTCCAATCTAAAAATGCACTTGAAGACCCATGCTGGGATCAAGCCTCACGCGTGTGATCAGTGCAACAAACGATTCGGTCGACCATCGGATCTCCAGCAACACAAACGGACACATTCAGGTGAGATACTAAGTGGTTGTTGTTGTTAACCTGAGGTGCGATGGGTCGCATGATTTTATTCTTCTCCCATCATTTTGGGTTTCCCTCCGTTCTAGTGCCCCTCGTCTAGTATATCAAAGACCGTGGAATATAATATCATGTCTATCGGAAAGTGTATACAAAAGATCTCCGGCTGTTTTATCAGTGAGGAAAGATTAGCCTGTGCGGCTGCAGTGGATGTCCGAAATCTCTTTTTACTAAGTGACAAAATAACCCTGTTACACGTCTCTGAAAATTGCGAGAACGATGTTTCATTTGGACATAACTTGCACAAATCTAGACTTGCGTGACCCATTTTCTTTCACATATTAAATTTAGGATATTGTATGATGGATCACACACATTTTTTTTTTTTCCTTTTTTTTTTTTTTTTAATAACCCATAAATGGTTTATGCCAATGTTTAGTTCTCTAAATCTTGTTATTAAGACGCTAAATAGCCAGTTTAAAAATGTGCTCACATGTCATTTAATAAATATTTATTTCCTTTCCTTTCCTTTCAGGTGAAAAACCTTATTCATGTGAACTGTGTGGAAAGCGCTACATGGAGAGGTCGGGATACCAGTTCCATATGATGTCGCATGCAGACGACAGACCACACGGCTGTGGCTATTGCAGCAGACGTTTCATCAAGTCCTCCGATTTAAAACGCCACGAACGATTACACACTGGCGAGAAACCTCACAAATGTCCAGTCTGTTCCAAATCGTTTGTGCAGTTAGGGAATTTGACGTCTCACATGTTTACACATTCTGATAGAAGGCAGTTTCAGTGTAGTGAATGTGAAAAAGATTTTTCAAAGTCTAAATTTCTTTACACGCACTACAAAGAAGTGCATCATTTTAGTAATCAAGAAATACAGAACAGAAAGACACGATCTGCACGAGCAGTTGTGAAAGTTGAATTAGATTCAGAAAACACAAGCAAACCTCAGAGTGAACAAAATGTAGTTGAAGTCCCCAATGGTAAAGGTATATTGCAAGTAAAAGATCACATATCAAAACCCCAAATTAAACGTAATGAAAAGGAGAACAAGTATGTTCAAACAGATCTACGACCTTTTATAGAACTAAAGCCACATAGATGTGGAGAATGCACGGAAGCCTTCGAAACGGAGCTGGACTTAAAATCGCATGTTGAACATCACATCGCCAACAAGAAGAAATCGCACGTTTGTACACGGTGTGGAAAGGGATTCATGAAACGGTTTGCCTTAACAACTCATATGCGTTTACACACTGGCTTGAAGCCGTATAAGTGTGACACATGTGGGAAAAGCTTTCCAAACACTTCCGGACTACATTACCATTCCTTAACTCACACAAACAAACGACCCCACGTATGTGACATATGTGGAAGGGGGTTCATTCTAAGCTCGCACCTCAAGACCCACCATGTTCGGCACACCGGTATAAAGAGTCACAAGTGTTCTGTCTGTAGTAAAAGCTTCACTACAGTGTCCAATCTCCGGGAGCACCAGAGGAAGCACAGTGGAGCCAGATCTTTCAGGTGTCAGCTGTGTGACCACCTGTTCATACGCAGAGATGTGCTACTGCGTCATATCAAATCCCATTACGGGGAGAAGCTATACACGTGTCATATTTGTGGTAAAGGATATGCCGATAGTAAGGGTTTTCGCTATCACATGGATTTCCACGAAGGCAGAAAGAGTTTCCAGTGTCCCACCTGCCAGAAAGCTTTCATTCAGCATAGTGACCTTCAGAAACATATTCGAACACATACTGGCGAGAAGCCTTTCTGTTGCGATCAGTGTGGAAAATGTTTCTCTATCCGTGGCAATTACAAGAAACACCAACAAGGACATTTAAAAAACAAATCTGAAGGAAAAATACACAATACTAAAGCAGAATCTGTTAACAGATCATCAAAAAACACACCACCATCACAAACGCCGGCCAGTGGTGACAGGACAAATAGATCCAAGTTATTGAGCAATAAGCAGAATAATGAACAGATACAAACCTTAAATAAGCCTGTAAAGGAATCAACCATTGTCAGTGATGACCATATAGGTCACACCCTTACAGAAACGTCAACGCAGGGAAGCTACTTCTTTCAACAAGTAACTGACAAAACTATAGCCTTTGATGATGTTGAAACCAGCCACTTTACTATAGAAATACAGACTGACATCGTGGATTCATTACACGGCGAAACAATGCTAACACCAGCTACTGTATTTGTTTGCGATCTGTGTGATGAACAGTTTAGCAGCAGTGATGACCTGAACATGCACACCACTAGTCACAGATCAGAAGAACCACTATTATTGCTGTTCAAAGACAACACTCTACATTGTTGCAAACATATTTGAACGTATAGTCAATAAAGGAAATGTTTTATTTAACGACATACTCAACACATTTTAATTACGGGCGTAGGACATATGGTTAAGAACCACACAAATATTGAGAGAAGAAATCTGCTGTTGCCACTTCATGGGCTACTCTTTTCACTTAACAGCAATGGATCTTTTATATGTACCATCCCACAGACAGCATAGTACATACCATGGCCTTTGTTACACCAGTTGTGGAGCAATGGCTGAAACAAGAAATAGCCCAATGAGCCTACCAACAGGGATTGATCCAACATCAACCTTGCATCTTGTGGGTGCTTTACCACTGGGCTATGTCCCACCCCTGAATACTAGACGAATGACATTAGATGCTATTTATCTTACGAGTTGGATGTCTTTAAACAATAGTCTGATAAGTGATGATTAATGAACACAAATGTAATATTTTCTTCCAACTAGACCTTGCACTTGCAGATAATTTGTGCATTTCAGAGCAATCATTTTATGTTTAGCTTATATGTCATAGAGCTAACCATTTTTAGAAATGTTTATTTCATTGGATAATGTGGATGTGGCAACCAGGTCAACACCTACACATAACAACGGCCAAATGTATTTCTTTAAATTGATAACACATTCTATTAAATTTAACACAATGTTCTTACAGGACTTGTACAAAAGTTGAACACACATTTATATATATTGTAGTAAAATTTACTGGGCAATTTGTTAATGTGTTCAAAGCCCCAAATTATTACAATGTTATTAGGTAAACTTGTAGATTTTTAAATACATACACTATTAACAAAATAATTTATAGAAAAGGTTGTTCACATGTACCTTATTAATTTATATTTTTATCAAAATACTTTACCTTTATGGGTACCTCAAGGTCATCTGTATTTAAGTGCATACTCCCATATTTTAATAAATTGAGAATAGTTCAAAACGTAACAAACTGAATGGATAAAATCCTGGAACACATTTCTAAATAAAACCTTTAAAAAATTTTCTTCAGAGAAATTCATCAATTGTATTGTGTGGTTTGGGATCCTGTAGTCTTGTAAGAGATTCAAAGGGAAGACCTGAAATGTTTCACCCAATTAAAAGCAGCATTTATGATATATTACGTAGGTCCCACTACGTCGGAAAAGGTAATATTTAGGAAAACTAATTTTCCTTCTCTTCTTTTAGAAAACTGCTAGCTTTACAGCTTTATAATGAATTTAATTTTAGATTAGTTATTATTTCTGAATTGGACTCCTTAACAAATAAACCAATCATAATGCAGCATTATACATTCAGGTTCAAATCTTAATTAGGAAAATGTTAACACAAACTGATAACATTTTGAAAAAATCTTTTTTATTCTTAGTTAAGAGCAAAACATACATGTATGTACAGTAAAGTACACGGTTTCCTTATTTGTGGTGGTGGTGGCATAAAACAAATCCAAAATAGGTTTTATAACAGTGCCAGAAAAATACCACTCTGCATTCAAAATAAAGTCCACCACTGTTACTAATTGATGGCAACAACAATGTTTCTAGTCATTTACTGCTGTCAACATTGATAATCAACAATTGTATATCATAAAAGAGAAGTTTATTTGTATGTTTCAGAAAGCTTTTTTGTTACATGCTATGTATGTATACACCATATGTATTAGTTACTCACGGTTGTCCGTTAAAAGTATTGCAGTCATGAGTAATACATATCATTTAAGCATGTTTATTCATATATTTCAGACAGCTATTTGTTACATTGTTGACATGCTAAGTAAATGTGTATATGTGCTTTACAGTTGCAACTAGCAGTTTAGTACAGATTATAACAAGTATTAGTATTTTGGCATTTTATGAAACATTATAACCCTGTCAATAGTCATTTTTAACAAATGCTATTATACAAATAAATACAACCAATGAGAACAGCACATTATTTACTTTCTGAATCTCTACACTATATTCAAAGGGTTTAAAACCCTCTCAGAATAATAAATATTTTAATTCAAGATGTCTCAAGTTTTACAACAAAATGTTTCACTAATATTAAAGTATAGTATTATACTCATATTTGCACAGCAAAACACACTTTTTACCAAATTCAATGTTAGTGTTAAAAGCAGCAACTGAAAATTACAATAAAAAATATTAATAATAATAATAATTAAAAAGTCTACCAAAAACAAAAAGTAGCTAATCACTATTGGTTTCTTACAATGCGGTATTTTGTTTTGGCTTCCACCATATATGGCTGTTACCATATTTTAATATCTTTAAAAAAATTTAAAAAAAGATCTGGCAAAAATATACAAGCCATTTTCTACTGTCATATGACTGAGGTGGAATGATAACAGTAATTATATCAGATAACCAGTGACAGAGAAGATGAGGCCAAATGACTGTGCATTTTGAATTTATGAAGAGCTGAAAACTTGCAGTTAATCATTCATGTTCAGAACAAACTTAATTACTGAGGTGTTATGTTCAATCTGTTGAGAAAATGCATATAAAAGACCCCTTTGTGCTATCAAAACAGTAGTCTAAATGCACTGCAGTTTTCCCAATCAAATCCAATACCTAATGTATCGATTGATAGAAATAAAAACCAGTGGATCCACATAGTGGAATATTGATGCACCCAAACATTTGAAGGAACATTTTCTCACAAGTAAAAACCCATTACAAATGTTGTTATCTAGGAGTACGGGAATGTTCCACACCACCCATACATACTGTTTAATCCAATAATTAGGCATCAGAAATAACCGGGTGACACTGGTTTAGAACACAGGCAAAACCATCAGTGCCACATGAACTATTCTTATCGATTAGCAGCTAGGTGTCATTTACACATACTTTCACAGGCAGGATAACATACCACTTGTGGAGCACCAATTATAGTAGGAAACAGCCCAATGGGTCCTCCAGAACTGGAGCCTAATTCACTAAACTCTCGCAACTTTGCGATGTCACAGTGCAATACTAAAAGACTAGCAAAGAGAATGCTTTGTTGTCCAACAGAGCCTAAGCTTTGTTGTCTAACAGAGCCTAAGAGACCTTTGTGAATTAGGCCCCTGGTGTTTTCAACATGTGATGACCCTCTTACATTGAGAAAAAAGGCTACATTTACAAAATAATAAGACTGTAAATCCTCGATAAGAGGCCTGGCCTTGAAGAGACACCTGCCTCACATAAAGGCCCGTTTCTTCTATTCTAGGTCTGTCAGGTTAATTCCCACGTTGAGCTCGCCACTTCCATTGCCCAACATCAACAGCTTATAATGACGTGGCGATAACAACAACATATTAATCTTATTCTTCAATACCACACAATCTTTAAAACAAAAGAATGTAAGACAGGCTATTGACTTTATTCTCTCTTTTTTAAAAGTACCAGTATGTTAGAAACCTAGGCTTTACTGTAGTATGAACCATGTCATCTGTTCTAAGAATCTAAGGAAATCGAAGCCCAGAATAGGCATGCTTGAATTGTGCTGAATGTATGCGGGAGTTAAAATGGTTAATGGAACCCTCTTTTCATGTCTTAACATATGGTCCCTTCAACTACAAAGAAGGCAAACAGACATGTGGTGCAAACTGAACACAAATGCTGTTTACTCAAATGATGTATACTCTTCAAAATTAATTTATGGACTTCATATTTTGTTGACAATGATAAATAGAACTTCACATTACTGACCTCTGTAGCAAATAGAAAAGCTAATATATTAAATCAGAATAATTATTTTCTGAATATCAATCGCTCGAATAACAAAACTAATTTCCACCAAATGCTGAATACATAATAAACATCTAATACAAATAATTAAATTATGATTGCCTTTAATAAATGAGAAATCATCAAGAAAACAGCAATAATAATGACTACAAATATAATTTATTACATCAACTACATTCAATGTAAACTGATCAATATAACTTGTGTTAAATATATGTGCTCATTACAGGCTCTGACATCAACTTCGTAAACAGTTTGTTAATCATTCAAATGGCAACAGATATTCACATTAATGTATTTTACAATGCAAGGAGTAAATTTTGACATGGTTACCAATTTGAAAACCAATAACATATTTAGAAAATAATCCAAACAGATCTGTCCTTTTATGGCAGATAAAATCTGTAAAGAGCACAATTTAGATTAAATATCTATTTTGTTTTAATTGACTCTACAGCAGTGACAGAATAAAGAAAAAACTGGCTGATACGATTACATGAAACCAGTTCATTTTGCTACCCCGAAAACAAGTCTGCTTGCTTTACATCCATACTGACATAATAAAAAGTGTTTAATTTAAAGATTTAAATCGGTCTTCACCACGAGCAGAATCAAGGCGAGCTGAAGATCACTCTCCGTAAATGATGTAATCACAAGAAGTTTCAAATGAAATTCATTAAATATTTTATTGGATGGTGATTAATTTCTCATTCTCCTAAAAGTTTCCATTCAAGTGTGGAAGGGAGCATTAGTGATCGACTGTCTTTTTCTGATGAAGACTAAAGGATATTTTGTAATGAGATCTTTTTTTAATAAAAAAAAGAATTTAAAAAAAAAAAACATTCACCAAAAAGCTATGAGTTTAACTTCGATTTATAAAACAAAAACTTTTATTACCCAATTTCAATGTTTTAATTTTTTTTAAATAAAATATATATATATAAAATCATTGTATGAGCAAACAAACATGTTTCACTTTAGCTTTATAAGATTCAGCACTACAAAGCTGAAAAGAATACAAGAATAGCAGAATAGCAGAAGCATAACCAATTGCATAAAGGAATTTCACAAATGACAAATCAGCAAACTTTGATCAATATCTATGTCATGTAATTCAGCAGCATACGTAATTGGTTACACTATAATAAACATAAAATTAACATCAATTAACTGTTTTGATGATTTCATAAACAGTGGTCATTAATTGCATGTTTCTGAAAGTCTTGGTTTTAAACTGACAATCTGACATAAAAAAGATGTCTGAATGACCTTAGCATGTTTTAAGGTCGATGACAACCACAGATATTATTCACATAACTGATCATGATTGTATGCTAATGAAAACTTCCAACTTAGTAATAATTAATTTTTAATGGTTACTTTACATATTTCAAAACTATACTTTCCCAATCTGAATGATAAATACATGTATAAATGTGCCACGATGCATAAAGATGTCCAGTTTGCAAATAAGTACACAGGAAGCCGTATCTGTAGCAATGTCCTTGACTCCATGTACTATATATAGATCATGTCACAGGTCAGAGGTCAAATTGCATCAATAATATAGAATTGTTTGAAAGAAACTGAAGACGACAGAGGAATCAGGACTGTTTCAGCTCTCCTCCTATCTTGTAGCCTGATATAATAATTTTGTGCCAGTCAATCTTTGTCCTCGTCACTGGTAACTGTCTTCGCAAGGCTTTGAATGTGGTGTCGGACATGGTCTGGTAGTTTTCAGACAGGGCGGTCTGTTGAGGAAACAGAATTTGTTTTACTTAATACACAACAACAACACTTGTAAGAATAACAAGCATTATGAGAAAAGTAATACATATCCCCTACCGGGCACAACACATTTTTATATCTCTTAAAATTCAAGGGCCATAAATCGCCATAAAAGTCCAATTTGATCTATAACTGTACATGATAATGCTAGACGATAATGCTGGACAAAAAACATCAGTTCACTATTGTGAGGCAACACGAAAAATAGTCTGAAAAACTATGTGTGTGATGGATGGATGTGATGCATATAGGGGACTAATAATACTTACAGAAATGGGTCCTTCACAATCATCAACATTTATAAGACTGTACAAAACATGCTGACACAAAAGGTTTAATGCATTCAGCATAATATGTCAACGTCAAAAACAATTTGTTTTGTTTTACTGATTATTAGTTATTGGATGTCAAACATTTGGTAATTCTCATATATAGTCTTAGAGAGGAAACCTACTACATTTTTCCATTAGTAGAAAGTGTTCTTTTTAATGCACCATCCCACAGACAGGATAGCACACACTACGGCCTTTAATATACCAGTCATGGCACAATGAAATGATTAATAGCCCAATGGGCCCACTAAGGATATTGATCTTCGACTGACCTCAATATGAGGCATTGTGAAAAATAAGTCTGGAATATTTTTTGTGCTCGTATTTCTTAAGTTCCAGGGCCATAACTCTGTCAATAATTAGTAAAACACCATGACAGTCAAACTTTATTTATAATTTTACATAATGCAATAAAATTTCAGCTCTGTATCTGGGGGTAAAGTCAGAAGGAGAGACCAGGCCCTGTGCTTATAAACCTTAAAGTCTAAACTTTAATAAAGTGCAGACTTTAATGTTACGGCAACGCCATTCAAACAGCATTACATTAAAAGTCTGGACTATATTAAAGTCTAAACTTTTAAGTTTTATAAGCATGGGCCCAGTTGGGGAGTAATAATAATACTTATAACAATGGATCCTTCACAATTATTAACATATTCAAGAGTGTATTCAGTTTGTAAAGATTTGTTTAATGACACCACTAGAACACACTGACTTGAATCATCGGCTATTGGATGTTAAACATTTGGTAATTTTTACATACGGTCTTAGAAAGGAAATCTGCTATGTTTTTCCATTAGCAGCGAGGGATATTTTACATTCACCATCCTACAGACAGGATAACACATACCAGAACCTTTGATATACCAATCATGGTGCACTGGCTGGAATAAGAAATCAAGAGTGTATAAAACATGCTGGCACAAAGGCTTCGGTTCGCAGCCCGGTACCGGCTCCCACCCAGAGCGAGTTTTTAAGGACTCATTGGGTAGGTGTATGGTAGAGCTGGGCGGTATTCGGTATATACCGATCGGTATCGGTATCATGTCAATACCGAAATACC
>JAECMU010087414.1:0-13061 GCA_016106625.1 Dracogyra subfuscus
ATCAGTGTACTAGGTTTGAAACTTACGTTTCAGAGTGTATTGCACTGTTCTGGTTTTTCAAACCAATAACTCATCATATTGCACTCTTCTTGTCCAAAGCTATGAAACATCTTTACAAAGGAGGAAGGAAATGTTTTATTTAACGATGCACTCAACCACATTTTATTTACGGTTATATGGCGTCAGACATATGGTTTCAAGGACCACACAAATATTGAGAAAGGAAACCTGCTGTTGCCACTTCATGGGCTACTCTTTTTTTCGATTAACAGCAAGGGATCTTTTATATGCACTATCCCACAGACAGGATAGTACATTCCACAGCCTTTGTTACACCATCGTGATGCACTGGCTGAACCTTTATAAAGAATAGACAAGTCCTTCATAGAATTCAGTTTAAAATTATTGCACATAAATAATTTGAGGGAGTTTTGTTATTTTAATTTTAAAAAAAGATTGATGTAAATAATTTTGGCACTATGATAAGAGCGTATAAAAAACAAACAAATATTGACCTAAACACTCTGCCGTGGTAAATATTAACTATTTGGTAAATCATCATATTAATTTCATTAGCTCATAAATGCTATAACTAGATAAAAAAAAACCTATAAAAAAACCCAACAACATTTATTGTGAGTCTATCATTTACAAGAATCAAACTTTAATGACAGCACCAATGACAATTGCCGTCATCGATATATAATTTTCTGCAGGTAAGAAGCATAACCAATGGCATAAAACTGCTGTCTGTAAAGCTCCTTAATGATGGCAAAATGTATACACATGGTGTATATTATCTGCCAATATATAACATTTATACATTTGAAATATGTTTACATTTAGCAAACTAATCTTTCAGTCATGTTTATTTTCTGTAAAAGTTACTTTAAAAATAAAAAACCTGCCATAGGCAGAGTCAAAATTGACGTCGGTGGGTCATTTCAATTATGGCAATTAAAAAAGAAATTGCCACAAGAGACAAATTATTAAGTTCGAGACCTACATTTAAGATTATTTTAAATATGGCTTATCAACATTTCTTCACTTTCAAATACACTCAGCAGGCAATGACCATTAAATACATCGTCTTGTTTATTAGAAAACCTGTCTGTATATTTCTTACACACCGGTTGGTATGAAGACTGTTCATCATTTTTGATAAAAATAATACTGTTAACACATACATGTATAGGTTTGAAAACTAAATAAAAACATGACAGGCTGCTCCTAGGTGATGACCAGGTCACCAATGCCATGTCATCAACTGAAGAAAAAATACTATCAAAATTGTACACTGCAACATACATGTACAATTAACCTAAGACTGAATTGTTTGTGATGTATCAGTTAGCTACAAGCAAAAGGGTCGTAAATGACTTATGGTCGAAAAAGAAGTTTAAATTTACCTGGTTTTTCAGAACACCGAATAAATAGATACCATTGTTGTTTAAAAACATATCCAGCTTGCTTTTGCTCATAAAATATACGTCTTAAAAGACAAATGGTATCTAATGGCCACTCATGTAGTATTCTCAATAGACATAAGGAGCCATTCAAACATTACATATTAACACTATGTTTGTCAAAATTGGACAACCTCACTCCCTCCCTGTAATGTTTTGTAACGCTATACCATACACCCCCAAAATGATTACATAATGCTTGGAGACACACCCACTCCTATTCACAAGCAAGTCATGTGATGGGTTTAATATCATTTTAACATACTGTTTTGCCATTTGGTAAAGTACAGAAACTACCTATGTTAAACATAGTTGCAGTGACAGAACATTTATGAAAAACGCATAACAAAATCACTGATTTTAGTAATAAAAAAGTTAACGAAAGGTGTTACATTGTTAAATACACCCACCCACGCACCCCTGTAATATTATATAATATTTGGACCTACACCCACCCCATATAATATTTGAATGGCCCTAACAGTACTGCACTTCACAAAAGTGAGACAATGGTGATGACACATTGTTCAACGATTATTTCTCCATTAGTTCCGTCGGAGCAGTCAACTGAGTCATTTCTACACCGACAGGTTTCTTCTCTGACTTCAGTCTCTTTTCGCTCCATATTCTGATGAGAGGTTCGAACATGACTATGACAGCTCCTACGACAGTGAGGATACCGATCACTATAAACGACATGTTCCACGAGTTGGTCAGATCCCGCAGCGCACCTGAAACACATAAAACATTTAAATAGAGGAAAACGAAGGAAGGAAATGTTTCATTTAACGACGCATTCAACACATTTTATTTACGGTTATATGGCACCAGACATATGGTTAAGGACCACACAGGTATTGAGAGAAAAAAAGAAATAAATGTTTTATTTAACGACGCAATCAACACATTTTATTTATGGTTATATGGTTAATAACCACACAGATATTGAAAGAATGGGTTACTCTCTTTCAATTAGCAGCAAGGGATCTTTTATATGCACCATCCCACAGACATGATGACACATACTGGATACAGCTTTTGATATACACGTTGTGGAGCACTGGCTGGAATGAGATATAGCCCAATGGGTCCACCGACAGGGATCAATCCTAGACTGACCGCACATCAAGCGAGAGCATTACAACTGGGCTACGTCCTGCTCCATAAATAGAGGATAACTAGTTAATGAAGTAGGACATCATCTTTATCCTGCGAAGGTAAGAATGAGAAATTTCTCACTTGGCCTGAACAGGATAAAGCAGATATCTGTCGTCTTTAACTAGTTAATATCTATATCCTGCAGACCATAACAAATTATGGGGAAAAGCTATTATTTCTGTTATTTCAGTGATACTGCATGATGACCTAGAGGTCGAAAGTCCTATCCTGCTACTATATGGATATGCTTTATCCATTTTCATATTCTGTCCAAGGAAACAATGGTTGCAGGATAAATTAAATTATAAGCATACAAAATGGGGAACAAATCCTTGAATTCAGGAGATGATGGAGACATTCACGCAAAATGAGCTGGCCTCGAATCTTTTCACCATATATTTCCATCATTCTAGTCACAAAATTAATTTATTATTAATAGTAATCCATAAAAATAAAAATAAAAGAGTTGCTATTCATTTGCAACTCTAAATAAATGTTTGGACCAAACAATGGTACCAATGATAGAAGTGCTAATATGAACATATATTGTTATCTAGATTCGAGCACAAATCAGCCTGTCCCCTCCACCCCCCACTCCCAAAAAGGGAGCCTGTAAGCCCTTGATTGAAATATACCAACACTGTTGAGATATCAAAAGCAGTAAGACACTGTTCATCCCTACATAACATTTTTATATTAAGTAGTAACATTATATATTCTTAAAAAAAAAAGGTAGGGGAACTCTAATAAGAATTTACAATTGCTAAAACTGTAAGGTATATTAGCTGTGGGGAATGGTTATATGATAATAGTGATATGGCCCTGGAGATACCTACCTACAAGAGGTGGCCCGCCTCCAAGTCCAACTGACATGGCAACCGTCATCCAGCCAAAGGCACTGGACAGCATTTCCACCCCGAGAACGTCGACCAGCATCACTGCAATGAGGGCGATGTATGCCCCGGCGAAGAATCCAAATGAACTACAGAAGAAGTAGAGCATTTCTTTCGTTCTGACGCACGGAAGAAGAATGTCTAGTATGCCGCTGATTGCCATACTGCCGAGGAAGATGTAATGTCGCCGAATAATCTTCAGATCGGAAAACCATCCCATGAACAGTCGTCCAATCAAATCGGACAATCCGACTATCGATACGAGCAAGGCTGCAGTCTGTTTGTCGATGTTGTATTCCACTTCCGCGTACGATGGTAACATCATGAAGACATTCGGGTAACCGCAGTTGGCGAACATCACAGAGAAAATGTAAACTAAAAACAATGGGTTCAGTAAGAGAGAGAAATTGAAAAGAGGAACGCTGGACTTAATTTTTCCAGATTTTTTTGACAAACGGAAACAAGAACAACAAAGGCTTTGTGACTTTTCATCTTCTACCGATTTGGTAGAATCAATTTCGGGGATATTTTGAAAAGAAGCGAGAATTAAGTCGCCACTGCTTGCGTATAAAGATGTTTCACTTTTCGACTCAGTTTGTGAGAGTAATCGTACACGGTGATGCTGTAACGGTGATTCTGATCCTGGAGGGAGATTATTCTCCACTGAATAATGCTTCTGTAAACGTTTCTTCTTCTCCATTGATGAATCGCTCCTAGATAAATGGCTACAATCTTGAGAAAAATATCGTCTTTTTGTCGCAAGCAGAATCGATTTCTCAGGAGCATGCTGACACACTTTCTTGGAATCACCATCATCACTGACAATGTGGGCCGTGTTTTCGATGACTAGATCTTCTGGAGAGTGTTGTTTGAGATTAGTTGGTGTTTTCTTGTAACTAGATAAAGGACGGAACAGACAGGCACACACACAGATGTTCAACATGAGACCACCGATGATGATGAGCGAACCAAAAAGACCGTAGTAATCAAGCAAGAGCCGCATTAAATTTGGAAGTGCAAAACTCCCAACTCCGCTGCCAGAAGCGGAAATACCATTGGCTAATGATCGCCTCTTTTTAAAATGATGTCCAACCATTACCACACAAGGAGCGTAGCTCAGGCTAAATCCAATTCCTGGAAGAGAACAACAAGAGAGATAAAAATAACGGATGGTTAATTAGAGACGTACAGGACTAATTCTGGCACATGTAAAATTCAACAATTTTAAGAACAAGTGGCAAATTTTACTTTAATTTGGTGAACACAATTTGTGTAATAAATGCTATTTTGTTGAAAAATTGCTGTAATGTTTGCATTTTTTAGATAATGTGGCAAACATCTCTGATCACCCAGAGTTAACCATGTATACAGCATTACATGTCACCAGGAATTTTTCATAGGGTTGTTTTTGTAAGGAATTAGTAAAGTTTTTGGATAAAAAAATGTTTAAAGCAAGAAACCAGTAAAGATTTCGGATATTTGTTTTTTTAGAAAGCAAACAAATGTTAAAATGAAAAAATAAAACACCCAGAAAACAATGCACATCATCAAAAGACGATTCAGTCACACCCTTTGAAGCCCCACTGCCACCAAAATTCACAAGTACAAAAATCACTTCATTTACACACTAGTTGTTTAAACCTTTTTCTCCCCTACTTAAAACTGAATCATAGTTTAAATGAAAACTGACAAACTTAAAGATTTATATCTAATGTCCAGTGAAAAAAATTACAAAAGAACAGAAAATCTTCTCAGCCAAGGACTGATGCAGTTTTGGTGTAGTGTTAAAATCCATAATTTCAACAAACAAACAAAAATCTATCTCACTGAAATTTACATATCTTTAGGTTTGTTTGCCAGTGATGCAAGTCATAGAAAAAAGTAATATTTCATATTTTTACTTTTAAACCAAATAAAAAAATAAATTAATTTTTTTAAAATCAAATGCCTTCTATCTTTAACATGGTGTTTGATATCTCAGTGACCTCTAGCACCCCCTCCCCTTCATTGTTTAGTTTCAATGATAATCATTGTAAATTTATGATGCAAGCTTCAGGCCTTTTGGAACATCCCATGCATGCTATTGATGACTAGACTGGCCCTTGTTTGCATTGTCTGTTTTTGAGAATCAGTCTAGCTGACATCCAGAGTTTAAATATAAATTTGTCACTCATCTTTGTACACCGAGAATGATTGTAATTTATTTTTCTATGAATTTTTCTGAAATCTTTTTACCTATTTTTTTTCATGGAAAGCAAGATAGAAAATTCTATAATGACACAATTTAAACTTTATGCTACCTAGCTCCATCTTCTTGCATCAAATATTATTTATTTTTTTGCAAAAAGTTCCATTGTACAGTTTGTATACTTGTGAAGAGAACTCAAACTTAAAGGTAGAGTAAACTCCAACAAGAGCCTTGTGTGTTGGAAAGATACATACCTGGACCACCAACACATACGGAAACTTTAACAAATGAAAAACGCATAATTTTAGAATTAATAAAAAAAAATAATGATTATTCCTGCTAACTGCTGGTAGAAATTTTGTTTCATTTTTGTGACATCCGGTGGTATAGTTTGAGAACTTCTCTATTATGCACAGTGTAAACAAACGCTCTAATTTATGACAAGGTGCTTCACTTTCATCAACCTGACTTGTAAAACAACATAAATCACTTGATAGTTTAGACCTAATAAACTATTTAACTAAATATATTTCAATTTGCATCAATATAATGAAAAGGAGTAATAGTATTTTTTTCTTTTAAAAAATCCTCAGAAAACAGCATATTATTAGGCCTATTGGTAGGATATGTTCGAGCAAAAACGACCACTCATGATACCCAAGTGATGATTTTCTTTTCTTTGGGACTACGTAATTGGTCAGTTTTGTGATTTTAGATGGGAAAGTTTACTTAATCAAAGGTTTTACAGAATTACTTACAGTAATAAAAGGGGACGGCTGGTAAAGTCCATTATATTTTGAGGTTATCACACTATACCCTGTGATCTTAATAAGAGGCAAGTCCTTTTAGTGTGTCTAGACAGTGTCTATATATACACCTGCCAATCAGGAACCACAGGTACAGATCATGGACAGAAATGACCAATTAACTAAGAAAACACTCTGATTATTATTTCAGTATGAGAGTTAATTTAAGCCATAATACAGTTATTTCAACACTTTCACAATTTTGGCTTATTTTATATTAAATATAATATGTAACTGTTGCTAGCTTACTAGGATGACTATTATTACAGAATATTGGGATGCATCTGCAAAAATCAGGTATGTTTCATTTCTTCAGTTCCAAGACTAATTCCTGGTGTGACACATTAGGTATTACATAACCACCAGCTCGCCGGAAGACATTCACTGGGATAGTACAAAATGGCTGCGCCCGTTATATATAATAGCTGTCACATTTAACTGTTTTATTAATTAACTATATGCTTATACTTGTTGATATTAATTAAGCAATAATGTGCAATATATATCACTGAATATGCATACCAGGTCAAATGCCTTGGTTGTGCCCTCCTTTAAGTTACCTTTTGGCAATGTTGAAATGTTTTTGTCATAGTTAAAATTCTGATCAATTTTAAACCAATAACTGTTGTAACAAGACATAAAAGTCGAACATTATCCCTTCAATCGACTGCAATAATAAAACTAAAATTGCTTTGTTTGATGACACCATTGGAGCACATTGATTAATTAATCATTGGCTATTGGATGTCAAACATTTGATAACTCTGACAAGTAGTTATCAGAGGAAATCTGCTACATTTTCCTAATGCACGAAGGGATCTTTTATATGCACCATCCCATAGACAGGATAGCACATACCACGGCCTTTGTATACCAGTCATGGTGCACTGGTTGAAACAAGAAATAGCCCAATGTTGGATGTCAAACATCTGGTAATTCTGAAACGTAGTCATCAGAAAAAAATTCTACTACATTTTTCTTAATGCAGTTAGAGATCTTTTATATGCACTTTTCCACAGACAGGAAAGCACATACCACTGCCTTTGACCAGTTGTGGTGCACTAGCTAGAACGAGATCAGTTGAATGGATCCTTTAAGGTGGTTAGATCCTACGACACAAGCACCTCAAATGAGTACTAACCTGATTGAGTTAAATCCCTCGCCTCCAGCCTGCAATAATAGGACAGAATAGAAGAGATGTTTAACAACACCCCAGCATGAAAACCCCAGTCATCAATAAAGGCCCCCAATCTAGAGTAATTCATAATGCAACTACAGCAGTAGTTTGAGCCATCAATTAAAATGTACTTTGATGACGTACCACACATGAGCCCGTATGTGACAAACAGCCACTCAAAGGAAGGAATGAACGCAGAAAAGACGAAACCCGCACAGGTTAGAATACCACCACACAACACCACGATTCTACACGAGTACTTCATCGCAAGAGCGTTGGCCACCGGACCTGGAAATAAACAAGCATTTTGTGAGTAGTGCTAAAGCAATAGATGTACTGTATTGTACCCAACCACCAGGCCCCACAGATACCGTATTGTACCCAACCACCAGGCCCCACAGATACCATATTGTACCCAACCACCAGACCCCACAGATACCATATTGTACCCAACCTAAGGGCCTTAATTCTGTGAAAAATAGGTAAATACCCATGAAAGCCAAACTTAATCTGTAATCGGCCTCGGTGGTGTCGTGGTTAAGCCATCGGACATAAGGCTAATAGGTACAGGGTTCGCGGCCCGGTACCGGCTCCTACCCAGAGTGAGTTTTAACGACTCAATGGGTAGGTGTAAGACCCCAAAACCCTCTTCTCTCTCACTAACCATTAACCACTAACAGCTAACCCACTGTCCTGGACAAACAGCTGAGATAGTGGAGGTGTGTGCCCAGAAGAGCATGCTTGAACCTTAATTGGAAATAAGCAAAAAACATAAGTTGAAATGAAATAAAATGAAACAAATCTGTAAATGTACATGACAAAGCTGTATACAAAATTTCAGTTCAATATCTTAACACTTTGCTAACAAAAAAGTCCAGACAGACAGACGGACAGACTGACAGAAATTAAACCCATAGTCCCCTCCTGTTGGACAGGTAGGGAATTAAAGATACCCTTCAACTTAGGTCTCACTACACAGAAGACATCTGCCATTGAAACCCATGTTAAATTGCCCAACTTCAAACGAAGATTGCTAATAGAACGGGTTCTCGTTGGCACTAACAACATACACCATTGTGAACATACATTATATAAGCATTTATTTTCACTCCAAAATTGTGAACATTTCCGTCTCATTTTTTTGCTATATGTCCGCATCTGGCTGTACTACCAGTCCGAACAGGTGCTTCATTAACCGATTCACTCAACTGTCACTTGTGCTATATACCTATGTCCCGAATGGTCGATGTACAATATTACAAAATAACATGGGCAAAATACAGCCAGAAGGCTTACCCTTAAACATACATATTATTTTAATTCTTCACTATTTCCTATAAGTGAACATGTGAACCATAATATGTGTCACAATTAGGAACTATAGTGGACCGTGATGAATGAACTCTCACCCGGAAGTGATCTGTGTAGTGAGACCTTAGAATGATGTTGGCAAATGTTAACTGTTACATTAAAAAGAGATGTTAACCGTACAAAATATTATGTAAGTGGTTACAGAATAAGTCTGAGGTTTTTTTACACGTATTCAGGGCTTTAGATCTCACTAAGTTGGGCACAACGGGGACTTTTTTTTCTAAATACAGGAAGGTCATTTTAGGTCAATACTATCATTATAACAGCTACTGGAGAGTTGTCAATATGTTTCATGTTAATGAAAATAAACTTAACATGTCAGTGGTTTTGAGGTGAAATATTTTGAGGTCAGTATGTTTATACTTAATTTGGGCTTGATTATTTTGGTCACAACGTTTATCGCCTCAACTTTAATGCAATCTAAATCCCTGGTTAATTTATTCTAGGACACAATTGCCGTGGCCAAGTCTATCTTTCAGTGTTATCGAAGGCTTTAAGCTAACGCATGCGCACATAAAAAATAATAATGGACTATTCCACTACTGCAGGGAAGTTTACGTGTTCTGTCAAAGAAGATCCGTTGTCAGTATTGTTTTAAGTAATTTTGTAACAAAGGACAAATTACAACTGAAATCCTGAAATGATGCAATAATGGTCCCAGGATTACTGCAATAAACACTTGAACACATTGCTATATACACTACAATGAGTCTTGTTGCGCGAGATGTCATCATTGTACATCGTAACCCCTTTTACTTTTTTCTTTTTTTAATATTAGTTTTTAATCAACATTTAAAAAAAAAAAAAAAAACATTCTGCAATTACAACTGTTTGTGATAAAATATTAAAGGTTTGTGGAACATCTTATGATGGAATTTTCAAGATTTTTATAGTTTTCGTATGCAATTAACCAATGTTTTACTTTATAAAGCTATTCAAATATGCAACATAATTTGTATTGATTTAATGCTAAATGGTTCTGTGCAAATAACCGATTTATGCTATAAACCGATATGCAATAAAGTGGATTCGACTGTACTTCAGTGAAATCAAGGTGTTTAATAGCACTAGCTATGTATTACAAATCATCACCGACAACATAATGTTGAAACTTGTTTTAGAACAATCAAACGTGTCCCTACATAATCAAATGTAAAGTTTATTTCGAATTTGTGCATAAAATAATTAAAATGAAAATATTTGACTAATCCAGGTTTAATTTTACTATGTCTTGAATATCTGGGCCCAGGATGAACAAACGTACATTACATTTGACAAAATTTATAATTTAAGCCTTTGATATGCCAATCATTTTGGTACTGGTTGTGATGGCAGAATTAAAAAAATAAAATAAAACAAATCCATTTCACTGTGAGTGCTCTACCACTATGTTACATCCTGCTTATAGCACATTAAACAGTTTGGTTTGTGTAACAACACCACTAAAGCACCTTGATTTATTAATCATCAGCTATTGGATGTCAAACATTTGGTCATTTTTACAATCATAGAGAGGAAACACGCTACATTGTTCTATTAAAAGCAAGAGATCTTTTATATGCACCATCACAGACAGGATTGCATATACCACGGCCTTTGATAAACCAGTTGTGGTGCACTGGCTGGGCTGATAAAGAACCCAATGGGATCACTGAAAGGGATTGATCCCAAACCGACCACGCATCAAGCAAATGCTTTACCACTGATTGCAGATCCCTTGCTGCTAATCGAAATGAGTAGCCATGAAGTAACAACAGCGGGTTTCCTCTCTCAATATCTGTGTGGTCCTTAACCATAATTCTGATGACATATAACCATAAATAAAATGTAATGAGTGCATCGTTAAATAATTATAAAAAAATCCTTCCTTCTGTGTGACCCACCTAATCCTAACATGAGTGATGCGGAAACTGCCTGGACACCGGCTAAAGACTTGGACGATGTCTTGTACTTGTTTTGAAACTCAACAAACAGAACTCCAAATGACTTGACCCCGCCAACAGCGAGGATGTGCATCCCAAAACAACCTGCAAGTAGAGAAGAAAAAAAAACAAGTCTACATCAGGCTGCAAAATGACCGGGTTCGCATCGCAAAATGCGATGCATAATCTTGCGATCGCGATACAAAATTCAAACAATGATAAGCGGTTTGCGATGCATATTTTATGCAGCCAAACTAAATTAGAGCCTAGCCTAGTTTTCAGTGGTTTTATAAGTGGCGTTACGGCCTCGATCTGCAATAAAAAATCTATTGAGATCGTGGGTGAAAAAATGCGCTTATGGTTGATCGGGTTTGTCAGTAAATATCACTTAGAATAAGGTAGGTGACCAAGTGTGACCACTGGTGATTATTATTTCTGACATATATTGTTGTTCAACTAAACAAGTGATAGTGATGGTCAATCACATGTACTGTTCTGTACTCTTTTTTTTAATTTCGTGTTAAGCAACACACAATACAATTGTAAGTCTGTACATTCAATAAAAACAAGCATTTTTAATGAAAAGAATGTCTTTTATTAATTTTTACCTATTTTATAAAAGTGCTAATAAAAATCCACTAGTTGCTATTCAATTCTTCATCCAGTAGGAAAAACTGCTAATCAAAATTTTAAAAACAAATTGCACCCTGTACATACTAGGTCATCTGTCGAAAATATTTCATATCTGTACAAAACAGAGCTAAAGGGATGTTTTGAATAAGTTGTGACTTACCATGAAGCAAAGTCATGTTCATTATTTATTAGTGGACCGGATGGATGGATGGAAGGATGGATGGATTGATGGATGGATAGAAGGATGGATGGATGGATGGATGGATGGATGGATGGATGGATGGATGGATGGATGGATGGATGGATGGATAGATGGATGGATATATGGATGGATAAATGGATGGATGAAATAATGAATGGTTTTACAGATAAATGAATGGATAGATCGATGACTAGATAGACAGGCACATGGATAAACTGACCTACAACAATCATACATGCCCAGCCCTTGTCGACCGGGTAGATAGAGAGACACATGGATGAACTGAGTGTGTAAATGTAAATACTGACCTACAACAATCATCCACGCCCAGCCCTTGTCGACCGGGTAGATAGAGAGACACATGGATGAACTGAGCGTGTAAATGTAAATACTGACCTACAACAATCATCCACGCCCAGCCCTTGTCAACCGGGTACTGCTCATCAGTCCCAGCATCGTTCACAGCACGGTTGTCTCCACTTACTTCTGCCGTCGGCACAGCAGCATCTACGGCAGTTTTGTGAGAGTCACGTCTTGCAGCCTCTTCCTTCAAAAACAAAGCTGTAATTAGATGTGGACAAAACGAACACTCACCGACTACTGAGCACTGGTCGGGCAGCTTGTGCTCACTTGCACATGTCATCGCTAGCAACTCCCTCTCCCACCCACCAAAAAGTTGTCTGTCCTGGACGGAGGAGCCAGTGAAAGTCAACACCTGCGCCAGTGTACTAGGTTGTTCTGAATGTGCATGTTAAGACTTGACTTGACCTAGGTGTGAACAAGTATTATGGTATTAACAAAGAAGATGTGTGACACAGTAATAAAAGAATGAATATAATTTTAAGGATCATTTTTAATACCGGTAATCATTATTTTCATCAGTGCTACAGGTGCGAGTCAGTGTGTATGTGTCTCTCTCTCTCTCTCTCTGTCTGTCTGAATCTGTCTGTCTGTCTGTATCTGTCTGTCTGTCTGTGTCTCTCTCTCTCTCTCTCTCTCTCTCTCTCTCTCTCTCTCTCTCTCTCTCTCTCTCTCTCTCTGTCTGTCTCTCTCTTCAGCATCTTCATAAATCAAGGCTAATATTTGTTCCTTATATGATGAATGAATATTAGCCTTGATTTATGAAGATGTCTTTTCAGTAACGACCACTATTTAATGTTTTAGAATCAGTAGTGATCTCTGAAATTTGTGAAGTGAATCGCCAAATGTTCCTTTCTCAACTAAACCAGCGAGACACTTGTATTC
>JAECMU010087417.1:2255-13302 GCA_016106625.1 Dracogyra subfuscus
GACAGTGCAGATAGCTGAGGAGTATAGCGGTACCACAGAGTGAACCTTAATTGGATATAAGAATAAAACTTAACTACCATATATTCTGGTAAATCAATAAATGAATGATACAGTTTGGCGTCAAACCATGGTGTGTGGAGGAGCTGTTGTGAATATCATTATTCAGACAATTAAACCACGATCAAACTACACTTAAAACAATATAAACTATTAACAATACAGATTAAACATGGAAAAAGAACAACACCTATGTAGAATGGAAACTTATGTATAAATGGCATAGATCAAATTAATGCTTACAACCTCATTTAAACAGAGTGATTGTTTTGCTGTGTTTGTCTCTTGATTAAAAAACTCCACACTACTGTTACTACTCCGTGGTGAGGAATAACATGTGCAAGGGAATGTTAATTAGATATTTTTCTTTTTAATTGCTGAACATTTGTAGGCAGAAGCCACACAGACTGTTTGTTGGCAGCAAGTGGAATCCATGTAATTTATATTAGTATGGCTAGCTGAAGCCAAACCAATACTTGTGTGATGGCTGTAGCTTGTTGGAAGTGACTGACACACTTGTATCACGTTGTCTTCAGTGGGTCATTTTTCAGCTTCTCTTAGACACAAATAAACTGTTTATTCTTTCTTGCATTCAACTGAATGATTCTGAAAACACTATCGTTATAGTGCCGGAAGCCATTAAATTCTGATACTTTTGTCAGAATTGAGTAGCATTCGTTAAAATGTGCCTTCTTGTCATGGAATAATGGCGTGAGTGGGAAGGTTCCATAGTACCTTTTTACATTTTATCATTCACATTCCAGAAGTAAAGAAATTACGACCCCATCTCTCTCTCTCTCTCTCTCTCTCTCTCTCTCTCTCTCTCTCTCTCTCTCTCTCTCTCTCTCTCTCTCTCTTTCTCCCTCTCTCTTTCTCCCTCTCTCTCTCTGTACATATATCAATGTCATGATTATCTTCTTCAGGGGCAGGACGTAGTTCAGTGGTACAGCACTCACTCGATGCACGGTCAGTCTGGGATCGATCCCCAGCCAGTGCACCACGACTGGTATATCAAAGGTTGTGGTATGTGCTGTCTTGTATGTGGGATGGTGCATATAAAAGATCCTTTGCTGCTAATCGTAACATGTATGTATTTTGGAAAAAGGCCTAGCAAGTTGTCTAACTTGTGCCTAATCCATTTGTTTTTTAAAAAGCAATCAAATATGTTTGAGTCAATCAATGGGAAAGAGTAGGCCATGAAGTGGCGACAGTGGGTTTCCTCGAAATATCTGTGTGCTCCTTAATCATATGTTTGATGCCATATAACCATAATTAAAATGTGTTGAGTGTGTCGTTAAATAAAACATTTCTTTCTTTTTTCTTTATCTTCTTCAGATTTATGGACAAAATACATTCCAACAAATTTTATTTTGCTAAAATAAAAATAACCTTTAGATTGCACCAACCTTTGCCTTATATGTATTTTGGTGTGTGCATGTATACCTGTCAATACTCACATAGCTTTTAGTTGACATGGGTTTAACATTAAAAATACGGGGGCCGACCAGACAAAATATTTGAAACATGCCAATTAAAAAATGTAAATTAAATTTTTGCCAAGTTCTTGCAAAAGTGTTCAACATGCACTGATGAACTTTTAATTTTATAGTAAAATGGTCATATTGAATATTTTTTAACAGTTTTATTTCAGAAGAAAACTTAATATGTCCAAACACCTACAATTTTATGAAACAAATTGAATGTAGAAAGTATAAACACATGCATCCCTATTGTACTGCTATATGTGATGTTGGAGATGGGGTTACACAGCTTTCATTAGGAATACATGCTCAAGATCATGCCAGGAAGTTCCGGTAGTTTTAAACCTGTAAATGAATGAGACGTTTCTTAAAGTAATGAAGATTTCATTTGTCTTTGGATTGTTATTCTCAGATTCCCCTAAAACGTTTTGGCACTTGATGTCCTTGTGCCTTCACATTTATGCATTTGTTCCCATGGATTGATTTCCAAAGATGACAAGTTAACTATGACTCTCATATAGCCCAGTGGTACAGTGCCTGCCTGATGCGCGGTCGGTCTAGGATCGATCCCCGTCAGCTAACCACTGGGTTTTTTTCTCGACATAACCATATGTCCAACGCCAATATAACTGTAATTATAATGTGTTGAGTGCGTCGTTAAACAAACCAACAACATGACTCTCATAATGCACACCTTGTTAGGCACAGACAAATTGAAAATGTTTAAATTTGTCTGGTTTACCAGTGTGCCCATTTTAACACAGTGAACCCCTATGAGCCACCATCCACCCACAAATCAAGAGAAGGGCTCGATATGGGATAGAAAGAAATGTTTTATTTAACGACACACTCAACACATTTTAATTACGGTTATTTGCCATCAGACATATGGTTAAGGACCACAGATATTGAAAGAGGAAACCTGCTGTCACCACTTCATGGGCTACTCTTCTTTCCGATTTATATACACCATCCCACAGACAAGATAGCACATACCACGGCCTTTGATATACCAGTCATGATGCACTGGCTGTGATGAGAAATAGCCTAATGGGCCCATTGACGGGGATCGATCCCAGACCGACAGCGCATCCAGCAAGCTCTGTACCACTGAGCTACGTACCGCCCCGATATGCAATAGGGACAGACATACATTGATAAATACAACATAAATAGGTGGTATGATGAGCATACTTAGCAGCCATTAAATTTCAGCAGTGTTTAATAATAACCTGCCAGTTGTTTATATAAATGTTTATTTTTCCACTCACGTTTCGCTTCAGTGTAGATGAACTCTTGATTTAAAACAGGAGAAAAAAAACACAACTGCCTCTAACAATAACATAGCACCTAATGTAAACTTGAAAGTGCACACTGTACATTTATTTCCAAACTGCTTTTAACCCTTTAAAGCCTAGTGTACTCAAATGAGTGCATATGATATAAGCACAAACACTGCAAAAATGAAATATTGCTAATGGATAAGTACGGAGAATTTCCATATATATCTAATATCCTCAAAATGAGCACAATTTACTTGACTGATTAAACTTATATTTGCACAGAGCCAAACATTTAAATGTGTACTCGTTTTGAGTACAATAGGCACCTACGGCAACATGTTTATCTTGTAGTCTTTTCTCTGCACTTGTAGATCTGCTACATTGGTTTAATATGGTGTGTTAAATGAATTAGATATGGTTTTTTTCTCTGATTATAACAAATATTTTTAAAATCTGATGTAATAATTACTTTTGTACTCATACGAATACAGCCCAATGTACTCATATGAGTACATATAAAAACAAATAAAAACAAAATATTTATTTTAAATATACTCAAACGTGCTTTTAAATGATGCTATGTTTATTCAGAAAGCAATATTTTATCTGAATTCATGCTAGTTTGGTCACGGGCATTAAAGGGTTAAACATGCATTCTTTAAACGTTTGTATTCTCTTGGTGAACAGGTACTTGAATTTGTTTTCCCTCCACAAAATTACAGTGAATCTATATTATTAATACTGACATATGGTAACATCCGATTGAACTGTGTGATAGGTTTATGAATGAGAAACAAAAAAGTTTAATGAAAAAAAGACATTTCTCAGTGAGTAAATGCTCAATACGTTTCAGATTAAATTGACATTTTACATACTTGACCAGACTCGGTGAACCCATACATACATCAACAAATCACTGTCCATCCATCCGTACATACGTCCATCTGTCTGTTAACTCTTTCTTGTCTGGACCGTATATTGAATACAGATGTATACAGGACCATCAAATATCACATGTAGGAACAACTTGAATGGCAGTGTGTTGTGAGCTGATACTAGGACACTGTGACCTACTTTTCACAGTCTACTGCACATAATAGTAAATCCTTGTCCAGATCATATCTTGCATACAGATGTATACAGGATCATCAAATATCACATGTAGGAACAACTTGAATGGCAGTGTGTTGTGAGCTGATACTAGGACACTGTGACCTACTTTTCACAGTCTACTGCACATAATAGTAAATCCTTGTCCAGATCATATCTTGCATACAGATGTATACAGGATCATCATACCTCACATGTAGGAACAACTTGAATGGCGGTGTGTTGTGTACTATTACTAGGTCACTGTGACCTAGTTTTCATGGTCTACTGCACATAACAGTAAATCCTTGTCCAGATCATATCTTGCATACATATGCATACAGGGCCATCAAACCTCACATGTATGAACAACTTTGGATGGTGTGTCTCACTTTATTAATTAGTAACTGTGACCTAGTTTTCATGGTCTACTGCACATAACAGTAAATCCTTGTCTGGACCATGTCTTGCATACATATGCATACAGGGCCATCAAACCTCACATGTAGGAACAACTTTGGATGGTGTGTCTCACATTGTTAATTGGTAAATGTGACATACTTTTTACACTCTACTTCACATACCAGTAAATCCTTGTCCGGATCATATCTTACATACAGATTCATTGAGAACCCATAACATATTCATTAATATCTATGGTTTTCCATCAAACTCCTGACTGGTGTATCAAGTTCTGTCATCTGTTTTTTAAAAAAAAAACCTTGTCTGTAAACTTGAGTAAATTATTAGTAAACAGCTAGAATCTGTGATGTGTCAGAAATGAATATTAATAAGTGTAAAACTTAAGATTGGATGACAAATTAAATCAAACCTTTGCTAGTAATTTCATTTTAGTTTCTCAGACGGATATTACCGTATATCTTCGCCTGTAAGTCGACCCTGCCTATAAGTCGACCCCCCCTTTCTTAAATCAGGACTGACCTATAAAAGTTTTAAAACATGGGTGTTTTACCAATCAGTACAAAAAATACATTCATTGTGTTTGTGATCCATTTCCACAAGATGAATGACAATTTGTTCTTAGCCACCTGTGAATATTGGCATACCCTGACAATAATTATCGCTTGTAGGTCTGTTGTGTAAGAACTCTTTTAGCAGTAAATAGAGAATATTATATGAGTGTCCATGACAGACGATGTTTACGACATGAGTGCCTAAATTATCATATTATCATATTGTGATAATTTAGGCACAAGTGTCGTAAACATTGGCTGTCATGGACATGAATGTAATATTCTGTTTATTACCGACACGATTTCACAGAACGGCGCGACCGATTCGCTGCAAATGAGGTTACTGAGTGCCCCGTGACGCGGGAGCAATTGTTTATTTTTTTAATGTTCTTGTATCCTGATATCTGCATAATTTTAGTGGGTGGCACATTTGCTCTGATTAACTTTTGTATAAATAGCTAATAATGTTCAAACAAACAAAAGTTCACCAGCAATTTTGCAATGGCATTTTCCCATGCAGCTCCCTGAAAACTGAAACGTCATGTACCCAGTTTCGTGTTATTGTCATTGGAATACTGACGCCATTGAACTTCAAAATTAGCTGAAATGTCGTGTTGGCCAATCAGAAAGAAATGTACTCTTACAACAGCCAATCGTTAAACGACAATGCCAGGAGGACATACGATTTAGTTATGACATACGAGGGAAATTGTACGATAAATATGACCCTCGTTATGCTGTACCTTGTAGGTAATAAATATTAGCACTGAATAATACCTGTGAATCTCATCTACTCAGTATCCACTGATGCACATCTGTTTCCTAGTTAAATCACAGATTTTCCCGTTGAATAATGATCATTTCTGTAATTAGCAGAGATCAATGCTGTCGAGTTTTTCTCCATGATTTTATCCTGACAAAAAGTAAAGAAGAGTGAACTTTGATATTTATTAGCTCTGGTAAGTCAGTATCTCCATTCAGACAGGATTATTGACTCACAGAGTGGTTCTTTATGTCCGCTGCAGCTTATAGATGTTTCCACTAACTTTATTAAGATCCGCAGAGGAGAAGCTACATTCCGTTGCCTTTGTGGGTTGTATTGATAAGCAAAGCTATTCTCAAACTGGCAAAGTTGATTTGACTAAATGTTGGTAATGGTCTTGATTAAGATAGTACTTGTGTTGCTGGTCAGTGCTGTGATGACATTCTACTAGGTCAACGGGAATATCAGGGAAACTAATTAGCTGGTTAGTGGGTGCCTCTTCTTCTTCTTGAAAAGACGGCAAAACAGGATAAAAACGTCAGAAAAAGCTTATAGATAGTATCTGTGTGTGATTTGACTTGTGTGTACTCCATTTGAAAAGACAGTAGAAAATGTATTACGTTTGAGGAATATAATTAAACATTTAAAAAAACAAAAAAAACAAAAAAACATTTCAAACCACATTTGGTTAAAAAAATAAAAATACTGGTATGTTATTTGAGGCTGAGAAAATGATACTTATTTGCTTGAATTTTTTGCCAGCTAAAGGCCCATAGGCCTACTGAATGTTAAATAACCACTATAATTTGTTTTATACTGGGTTTTTTTTTTTTTTGTTATCTATAATTCATTAATTACTCCCAAGTTGCTACAGACTTTCCAAACTTGAAGGACAAACCTTACAAGAGATATGAAATAACAAGTTACTTCATTGAAGCTTTAGAACGTCTGTGCTATTCAGTTCATTGAACAGATGTCCTTCTCATTTTATTGCCTTCAGGCACAAAAACATTCCAACATACACACATCATTTTGTATAGGTGGCTAAACATATAATATATAACTTTGTAGGTTCTACTGAAGCATATGTATACAAACCATACAATCTGAATAATATTGTCATAAAACACTGTCGCACATGATAAACGTGTCAAAAAAGTCGATCTACCTAGTTTTATGAGATTTACGACATGTTCATTACATTTTCAGTTCTGCTAATGTGTACTACAAACTGTTCAACTCATTATTGAGTCCAACATTTGTTTATTTATTTATTTGCCAAGTTTCTATTCAGGTACACCTTTAAGCCTTTTCATACAGTGAAAACTAGTAAGTTTAGTATTAGGGCAGTATTTTGTGTTAGATTACAACAATTACTGCTATAGCTACACGTATACAAGTTCCCTTTTGGGCCTAACACATCTTTGAATCTATTAATTTCAGTGGCCAAAAGTTTGTGAGAAAAGTGGGTAAATCACCATGAAAGTCAAACTTGATCTGTAGGGTGTATATACCACCAAATCTTATCAATTCATACATAGGATCATCAAACCTTGCATGCAAGTACAACTTGGGATGTGGTGTGTTGCATGTAATAACTAGGTCACCACTTTTGATGGGAGTATCATGTGCCATACTTCACTGGTACACTTGTTTCAATATATAATTATCGCTTTAACCATTTTGGATGCATTTAAAATGCAAGGTACCCCAGTTATCAGTAGTATATTATTAGTTACACAGTGCTCTCACTGCTCCATTTAAGCAGGGCGGCCTTCCCCGCTATTCCATTTTGCCGCCTTCCTTTCACATTCTCTGCGTCCTTTATTGTTGTGCACTCCTCATTATTTTCCAGCACCTACCTCCACTATTTCCAAATGCACACTTTTTTCCACACAGAAAACCCCAATGATCAGTTTGCACACTGGACATCAAAGGAAACAAGACCCGTTATGTATGAAAAAGCAATTGACAAAACATTTACGACAGTTACCGTAACGTAATTTCACAGTATTTTTAACAGCCTCTATTTAATTTGTCCCATATTTGTATCCATTTGTATGTTTAATAGACACAATAAAAGTTATATTTTTATTTGAGCAATGAAAAGATTTAAAAAAAATTTTATGGAGTCGGCAATCTCTGAAAAACATCCTCATTTATTTGGCGCCAAATTTGTCACATGATCAGAACAGTTAATCTGTGTTTTGTCCTTCATTGCAGATATAATTGGTTGTAACTGTTGATTTTTACTTTTCTGTCATTTCTGTCATTCTGTTTATTCAGCAATTCTTTATAAAATATTGTAAACTTTTCATTTTGGGGGGATATGAACACTTTATCTTGAGTGCCAAATAATATATACACTGCCTTTACAAAAACTAAACTACTTTTATCAGCTGACAATAATATTTTATCACAGTGATCGAGTCATTCGATGAAAATGGAAAAAAAATAAATGTATCTGACATTAGGAGATCACTTTACAAACACGTTTATTGTTTTTTGTATATCTTGAAATCTTTATTAAAAATAATAATATTAAAATTTTGATCAGTTCAGCAAAACTGGAACTGTCCATGAATCATCTGATATCATCTTCAGTTCATTTAAAAGACGAGTCTGCTTGTATTTCGTATTTATAAACAAATTGAATTTTTTTGTAGCCAAAATAAAGAGTACGGTATGTCTTTTCACAAGTCTACCAACACAAGTCTATTTTCTAATATATATTTTTTTCATATGTACAAACATTATTTGGGAGACCAAATCCCATTTGGGCTACTTACAAACACATAACCAACAACACATTGAATGTACAGATACTGGTTTTCTAAACAAGAAACCGTCATTAATTATGTTATTTAAGTTATTAAAAGAATTTGTTGGTTGGAATCATCTTACAATGACAGTAAACTATGGCAGTCTGTTTACCTATTTATTGATACTGGTCATCATCAATCTCATCTTGTGAAAAGCTCAACTCTGATATTACTATGATGTTTCTGGGGCAACAAACGATATCATCTTAAAAACCAAAATTTAAAAAAATATTTGTGTTTAAAATACATGGCAGATGGTCTGGTCTGGATGTCATTGCTAAGTTAGATATTGTTACAGCGGCACAGATTTGTCTGGCAGATCGATGCACAAGGGTGTTAATGGACGAAATTTAAAATCTCGTCACATACCCACCGTATAACTATAGCAGCATTTCTCAGCAGATTGATTGCTCTCAAAGTTTGATTTACAACTGGAGGATCAGTGAAAGCTTTAAATGGTAGAAAATGACCATAGGACAGTTTGAGCGTAAAGCGTGATATCGCAGGTCAGTGGCTACATTATAGCATGGGATTCACTCAACTCACACAACAGTTGGCTGATATATGGCTCTCAAATAAAACCCACTTACACGCCAGGTTGACGGGCTTATGAACTGTGGACCATTGCACTTCTGCTCTTAATGGCGGGGATTAATGCAAATGGAAAAGGTTTATCTTGGAGAGTTTTCCTCCGGTCTTTTGTTATACTGGCTGGGTAGTAATGATAATTAAGAGTTATGTCCAGTGTGAAGGTATGGTCACAGCAGGCCTGCTGGTTCTTTGTGCTGACCAGTCTGACACTGGTGGAATCACTCTTCATCACACGTCACCCGTACCTGCCACAGACAGAATCTTAAAACGATTTGTAGGTCGTCACATGGGGTTCTCACAGCTTGCAAAAGAAATGTTTCATTGTGCTGTTGAATATTGCAAAAGGTCTGAAAGATTGGATATTTAGAAACCAAGCATACTATCTTATGATGGTCAAACAGTCCTTTGCCAATAAAACCAATGCAAGTATCATTAATAGTAATCATTATTATTATGTAGAATTTGTGTTTCTTACACACCTGTCGGTGAGAACATCGTTCATTATTTTTTGATAACACATACCTGTTAACTCATCTGTGTGTGATAACATTTTAAAGACATACAAGCTAGTGGTTGTTCCAAGGTGATGGCCAGGTTATCAATGCCATACCATGGTCAAATCGATCACTCCATGATAACCTCAAGTTGACTTGTCTGTGATGCACATGTTAACTATAAGTTCAAGGGCCATTAATAGGTTTTCAATGAAAAGGGCATAAACTGGGGTGAGGGGATCAGAATATGTAAGGAGTAGAATACAATATTTGTGCAAGTTAGATACCATTTATGTTACAACTTGTTTAAAAACGTAACTTGCTTTTCATCGTATCTTATGGCCACTCATATATTATGCTGTGTGTGTGTGGTGTGTGTGTGTGTGTGTGTGTGTGTGTGTGTGTGTGTGTCTATATCAGAGTTAATTTTTACATCGATCATTTAAACAGCATTAATGAAAGATTTCATCATTCACAAAGTAAGTAAATATAACAATATAGTACTGTTTATCACAATATTAGGAGTTGTAGTATTATTAAAGCATGGCATCATTTAATAAATTTGTCCACAAATTATACATTTGGTAAGTTTTTAATATTTTCAGAATATGGTGATTTTAACTTGCAAACCATGTGTGTAGTGCAAAAGCACTGTCAAAGAAGTATTGTTCAAAGTTATAGACATAATGAGCTTATTCGAGATCAGGAGGTGCCATCCTAATTATCATCTCCTGGGAATATATACATGTAGTAATTATACAGTGAACGTCTGGAAGGGTTACCTCCCATTAGTCATACCCCCATTTGTCATATGGTCAATAGTCCTACAATTAGGAAAGCAGTCAAGCAGTAAGTAAACTGAGCACACCTGTGTGTAGAATGAGAGTGGTCTCAGAGGCTTATCTTGGCTTGAAGGACCAACTAGTATTTTCTGTGTCTCACTGCTAACTAGTTACTGTTGTAATCATAACTCAGCATCTTTGAAGGAGAAATGTTTTTATAATAATGAACACACAGGGGTCATTGTGTTCATGGTTTCTCCAGTTATAAGGAGTTGCTCTTAGGAGAAGGAAACATGAAGGAGACATGTTTTGATGTAGCAATGAGATATACAATAATCTCCAAGATGCTAAAATCACATCTATCTTTTAAGTATAAAAGTTTTGACAGAATCTAATTGTGAAGTACTGTTCTCCAATTATAAAGAGTTTATTCATTTAGTAGCTTTTGAGACATTTGGCTATATATAACTGGAATAAAATGAATAAATAATTATAAGCCTTTTTTTCATTAGTCATACAATATACAACAATGTGGGATCGTTTCATTTTTATCTGGGTAATGGGCAGATGATTAAGTGTGCACCAGACCTTGACCTGTGTAGTTATAAACTGTGACAAATGGAGGTAAGACTAATGGGAGGATACCTCTGGAAGTGGATAACGGGCATTTTCTCTTAGTTGGCAGTTAGTTAACAATTGTCTTTTTATTCC
>JAECMU010087442.1:1085-11929 GCA_016106625.1 Dracogyra subfuscus
AGAGAGAGAGAGAGAGAGAGAGAGAGAGAGAGAGAGAGAAACAAATTCACGAGAGAAACAAATTCACGAATAAAACCTAGATCACATTTTAAACTATACCTTATAGTTATTGCTGCATCTGCTTTACATTCAACACCAATATTATCTACTTAAGATTTAAAGGCCAATAAGCTTGTGACACTAGCGTAGGGATAGGGAGGGGGAGGGGGCATGTACACCCTCTTTTCAGATATTTTGCTTTATATTTGCTTTATAATAGTGTAAAAGTGTGTAAATATAAAATTGTGCTCCCCCCCCCCCCCCCCGACTTTTTGGCACTTCCCTACACCACTGTGTGATACAAGATCATATGCTTAAGCTTGAACACCACAAGCCCTGTGATTGAACAGGTTGTACTATACCAAATAAAACCCCATAGGCGACTATGTTAACGTTTGTGCTTAAAAACACTATATGCAATATAATAACCAAACTATGACCGCATAAATATCAGTACTACAACGCCTACCTTAAAGTATTAACTGAAGAAACTGGTACCTTTCATGGCTCACTTTCGGTATAACCAAATGTTTTACAACACCCAACACCCCTAGTTTCATACAAAATTTTAGTACTTTTTTAACAAGTACCCCATACATGTTCCAAGCGCAAGCTACTTGACACAGTGGTACTAGATGAAATAAAATTGCATACATCTAGCCAGATTTTTTTTTTTTTTTTTTTTTTTTTTTTTTTTTTTTTTAAATTATTATTATTATTATTATTATTTTTTTTAACAACCAACACACACATTTATAACCAATCACAGGACGTGTGGTGTTAACGTCTCTATGACAAGTTCCCGTTACCTGGAACTTTGACCCAGCCGGAAATTATTTGGTTTAGTACTACCAACATTATGCTTAAGTGCATATGACTATCCCTATTAAGCAACCACCTGTCTTGTGTATAAGAAATAAGACAACCTGGCCTGTATTTAGCAGCCACTTGTCTTAACAGACCACCTTAAATTTCTCTCAAATATCCAATATGGTACAATCTGACCTGTACAAAGTAAGAGACCACCTTAATACTATTGTCGTAAATATGTGTTTTATATTCTTAAGCTAATACAGTACAAATTAATCTGTGAATAGCAGCCACCTGTCTATAGAGGCCACCTTATTATTTGTCTTATTTAATTAATAAGTGTTTGTGGGAAAGTGAGGAAAATAAAGAGTTCAAAGGCGGATCCATTGGGATGGATAGGGGTTTTCTACCAAGTTACCATTGTGCCAAGTAAAGAAAAAAATATTATTACTTTTTTTTTGCGGTTTTTTTTTCCCACTGGAACCTTCCACCTTTTCACCCCCACCACATACGTCTTAAGATCCTAGATCCGCCCCTGAGTCATTTCAAACAACTTACATTCTCTTCAAATATCGTCCTCGGTAGACTGGTTCCGACCCGATGACTGGTTCTCTCGAATAAAGCGGAGCAGACTGGAAACTCAAAGAAACCATCTTCTCCAAGTACCAAAATCAGCCTGCGTTCAGCGACAGTGAGCGACGCTAACGTTCGCGAACTATTTGACTGGTCCCCGATGTGCTCATTTGGGTTTACTGTGAAGCGCGTAAACCAGTGTTGCGGTAGTTTTTCTGCTTTGTCTGGATGAACTCGGTCTTTTTTACATGTTCATGTTCAGCTAAGAAATCCTCCGCACCTGATCTTGGAGTAATGTTGTCTGAACTGGTGGACGTTTCATATTCTGTACAAATTACAGCAGTGACGATAGCGGTGCAGTTAAAAAACAAATTCGTTGTAATCTAATATCTTCAGAACTGCCGTTTTAGTTTCCTGAAAAAAAAGGTGAATAAATGTATACAAATTACAATTCAGTAAAGATAACGGTGCAGTTAAAAAGCAAATTCGTTGTAAACTGATATCTTTAGAACTGCCTTTGTTGATTCCTGGGACAAAAATGCATTAATTTATAACAAATCCTGGACAAAAATGTGACAGTAAAGAAATCAAAAGAAGCATTTAAATATTTGTGTTTGTTTGTTGTTGTGGTTTTGTGCATGGTTTGTTTTGTTTTGTTTTGTTTAACGACGCACTCAACACATTAGAATTACGGTTATATCGGCGTCGGACATATGGTTATGTCGAGAAAAACCCCAGTGGTTAGCTGACGGGGATCGATCCTAGTTGTACATGGTGTCAAACATTTGAACTAGAGAATGAAAAAAGCAGTATACTTGGAATCTAAATTAAAATCACAATCTTGGAACGTTATGGTATGTGGTTTGATCTTCCTCAATCAGGATCAATAGAAAAGAAAGAAAGAAATGTTTTATTTAACGACGCACTCAGCACATTTTATTTACGGTTATATAGCATCAGACATAATGGTTAAGGACCACACAGATTTTGAGAGGAAACCCGCTGTCGCCACTTCATGGGCTACTCTTTCCGATTAGCAGCAAGGGATCTTTTCTTTGCGCTTCCCACAGGCAGGATAGCACAAACCATGGCTTTTGTTGAACCATTTATGGATCACTGGTCGGTGCAAGTGTTTTACACCTACCCAATGAGCCCTGTGGAGCACTCACTCAGGTTTGGAGTCTGTATCTGAATTTAAAATCCCATGCCTCGACTGGGATCCGAACCCAGTACCTACCAGCCTGTAGACCGATGGCCTAACCACGGTGCCACCGAGGCCGGTCAGGATCAATAGAGCGCAGGCCAGAGGATGCTTTGAGTATAAGATCGAACCTCTTCAATGGACCCATTGTATTTTTCCATTCCCAACCCGCACCCAACAACTAGTGTTCCAAAGGATTGTGCTATCCTGTATGTGGAAAAGTTTCTTGTAAAAGATTCTGATGGAAACGTGTAGCAGGCTCCGTTTAAAGGGGCATTCCCTAGTATTTAAACACTAAGACATAGTTTTGACTATTAGAGGCGTTTTTTGATAACTGAAATCATACTTTACTTAAATGTTATTGTTTATAGTATCCATTTCCGTACATTCGAAGTGTTTTTAGTCATCCTGATGTTTTTTAATATCACAAAATGCATTTCTCATATTTTTAAAAAGGCACGTGCCTCTGAGAAGTAACAGTTATGTAGTCGAGTTTTATTCTATTTTAGAGGGTATTTCAAAGTCAAAGACTCATGTTTCGCTCAATTGTAACTTTATCAAAATGTGTTACAGGTTTGTAAATTAAACTAAACTTGATGTTAATTTTCATGAACTGAAACTAGGGTAGTTCCCTTTAAAGACAACGTGTCAGAAATGACCAAATGTTTGACATCCAGTATCCGATGATTAAATGAACCAACGTGCTCTAATGGTGTCGTTAAACAAAACAGTGTAACCTGATGTAAAGATTAAGGGAAAGTCTCTTGAATACGTATGTATAATCTGATTATTCCGTAGCAATTAATTCATATTACACACGGCTATAACACGATTTACTATAAACTCTGTTTGTATCGGCTAAAAAGCGGACATTTGACCTTCCGGAGACAGTGGTGAACCTCAGATTACACAGTGATCGCTAATAAGTGGTTGACCATTGAGATTTAACTTAAACTGACTGACATACGTAAGCACCGGCGTCAGTGGTGTTGGGGTTACGCCATCGGGCATAAGGCTGGTAGGTACCGGATTCTGGTAGGTACCGGCTTCCACCCAGGGCGAGTTTTAACGACTCGGTGGGTAGGTGTAAGACCACTACACCCTCTTCTCTCTCACTAACTACTAATAACTAATTCACTGTCATGGACAGACAGCCTAGAAAGCTGAGGTGTGTACCCAGGACAGCGTGCTTGAAGCACAAACGTCCTCAGATTATGCAGTGCTCACAAATAAGTGGTTGAACATTGAAATTTAAATTTAACTGACATCCATAATCACCGGCATCGGTCATCGAACATAAGGCTGATAAGTCTGTGTTCTTGTAGGTACTGGGTTCTGGTAGGTACTGGGTTCGCATCCTGGTACCGGGTCCCATCCAGAGTGCATTTTTAACGACTCAGTGGGTAGGTGTACACCAACGTATCTCTCAATAATCACATGCAACTAACAACTAACCCACTGTCCCAGATAACTGAAGTGTGTTCCCAGGACAGCGTGCTTGAACCTTAATTGGATATAAACACAAATGTAAGTTGACATGGAAGGATTTAGCTAAACGTTCGTAAGTTTACGAATGCTAGAGCAAATCCGCAAATTCAGGCATATATTTAGACAGAACGATCCGGCTTGTAGGTTACCTAATGAACTTAGTGTTCATTTTCACGGGCTCAAACTACGGTATGGACCTTTAAGAGAGTGGTAAAGCGTTCGCTCGATGCGCGGTCGGTGTGAGATCGATCCCCGTCGGTGGGCCCAGTGGGCTACTTCTCGTTCGAGCAGTACACCACGACTGATATATCAAAGGCCGTGGTATGTACTACTCTGTATGTAGGATGGTGCATATAAAAGATCCCTTGCTGCTAATCGGAAAGAGTAGTCCATGAAGTAGCGACAGCGGGTTTCCTCTCTCAATATCTGTTTTGTCCGTAACTATATGTCTGACGCCATATAACCAAAAATAAAATGTGTTGAGTGCGTCGTTAAATAAAACGTGTATTTCTTTCTTTAAGAGAGTATTTAACTATTTCCTCAGTTAATCTAATGAAGTACATACCTGTATTACAACCACCTTCTCTAAAGCGACCGCTTTTGGATGCCAGGTTGTCACTTAATACACGGTTTGCCTACCTAACTTATGTCAAGAATAAAAAATCTGTTTACCTGATACACACTTCTTTACAACATTAATCTTCAAAAACCTGGGTCTTTCCATAACACCCACTGACAAGGAGGATCCTCAAACACAGGGAAATAAAATCAATATTCATTTATCACGATCTACCTTAATCTTTCAGGGGCGTAGCGTGGTCTGGACATGGGTAGGGTGGTTCCATAACGACACCTTTGTCTACAATTTTCCTAGACTGCAATATGATTATCCTAATATTTTAGGGTAAAATGTGTTAGCTTAGTGTAAAATGTGTTAGCTTGGTGTAAAATGTGTTAACTTAGTGTAAAATGCGTTAGCTTAGTGTAAAATGTGTTAGCTTAGTGTAAAATGTGTTAGCTTAGGGGGAAAATGTGTTAGCTTAGGCTAAAATGTGTTAGCTTAGTGTAAAATGTGTTAGCTTAGGGTAAAATGTGTTAGCTTAGGGTAAAATGTATTAGCAGAGTAAAATGTGTTAGCTTAGGGTAAAATGTGTTAGCTTAGTGTAAAATGTGTTAGCTTAGGGGGAAAATGTGTTAGCTTAGGAGGAAAATGTGTTAGCTTAGGGTAAACTGTATTAGCTTAGGGTTAAATGTGTTAGCTTATTGTAAAATGTGTTAGCTTAGGGTAAAATGTGTTAGCTTAGTGTAAAATGTGTTAGCTTAGGGAGAAAATGTGTTAGCTTAGGGTAAAATGTGTTAGCTTAGGGTTAAATGTGTTAGCTTATTGTAAAATGTGTTAGCTTAGTGTAAAATGTGTTAGCTTCACCGTGAGTTGTGTGTGTGTGTGTGGGGGGGGGGGGGAGTGGAGGGGGTGGTGGAGGGGTGTATGGTGGGGTGTGGTTCATTAGACCACTCGAACAACCAGTGCACCACGACTGGTATATTAAATACCGTGGTATGTGCTATCCCTTGCTTCTGCGGTAATGGGAACAAATCAGCGGGCTTCCTCTCTAAGACTACATGTCAAATTACCAAATGGTTCACACCCAATAGCCGATGATTAATAAATCAATGTGCTCTAGTGGTGTCGTTAAAAACAAACCTACTTGCGATTCTCCCCAGTTGACGTCCCTGAACTACGTAGACTTATGTACATACATTTCAACGTAGACTGTTGCTTAGAACTAAACACTGTTTACGCTGTTGCATGCATCAAACTCGTATTACCTGAATGAAAGGTAAATATTTGACGGATCACACAGATAATAACAGCAAATGGTGACTGCAACCAAATCCCTAAATCCACAGAGTTAGAAAGTGTCTGTTAATGGCAGTCACCTCGACACCACGGACATTCTATCTCGCATTACAACTTTGTATATATAAGTACAGACATTACTGCACAATGGGCGGAACGGAACCCAATGGTAAAGCGCTCGCCTGATGCATTGTCCAGGGTCATAGCTAGGATTTTAAATATTTTTTAGGTGGGGGTGGGGGGGCGGGGGTGGTGGTGGTTGAGGGCAACCGAGTAGTTAATAGTTTAAAACTCCTTAAACGGTTAAGAAGAGAATATTCTTTAAGTTTCTATAATGTTTTCTTCTGGGGGGCAACTGCAGTTTACAGTTATATGGCGTCAGACATATAGTTAAGGACCACACAGATTTCGAGAGGAAACCCGCTGTCGCCACTTCATGGGCTACTCTTTCCGATTAGCAGCAAGGGATCTTTTATTTGCGCTTCCCACAGGCACGATAGCACACCATGGCCTTTGTTGAACCAGTTATGGATCACTGGTCGGTGCAAGTGGTTTACAAATACCCATTGAGACTTGCGGAGCACTCACTCAGGGTTTGGAGTCGGTATTTCAAAGCAAACTTACTTGTATAAAAGCAAAACATTTTTACAATTACTTTTGTTTCAATTTAGAACGACCATCAAAATTGCGCCAAAATTCCTTCATCTAAATTGCGCACCCAATTCTCTTTTGACCCCACCCATTAGGGTATCAAAATTCCATAGCACCAACAATCCCCCCACCTGCCTCCAAGTTGATTGGGCTACTGGTTCTCCCTTGAACACGATAGTGCAGGCGGTCCCCTCTTACCCTCTCCCACACCTTTCCTGTCACAGACGGAGATCCGGCCAAGGCCGGTCCCTGTGCCTGTGACAGGCGTGCGCTACAACAGCTTGCTCTGAATGTGTACGTTAAGAACTTAGGACTTAGGACAATTACTTGAGAACACTGTATGCAGCAAACTAAACGTACCACTATTATTATTACATGTACTATTATTATTACTATTATTTATTTATTTATTTATTTATTTAATAATAATAATAATAATAATAATAATAATAATAATAATAATTATTATTTTTTTATTTTTTTTATTATTATTATTATTTTTTTATTTTTTTTGGGGGGGACTGTTCTTGCCTCCCCAACCCATACTGAACACATGTACGGTCCTTGTAATATAGATCTGCAATTGTATCAGTACAAACGTTTTAATAAACACACTTTAACCTACACTTATCTGCATAAAATAACTAATAAAGAAATTTGAACCTACACTTACATGTATAAAACTAATTTAAATCCGTATTTAATTATATATTTCTTCACTAAGATGTATTTTATATATATATTTATACTGTCCCCCTCAACTAAGAGGATTCGAACTACGGACTTTCTATACAACAGCTGAGCGCTGCAATTTTAAAAATGATCTCCCTACACTTATCTGTATAACGATAATTACAAAACATATCTGATGATATTTTCCTTAAGTATGCTTTTATACTGTCCAACATCCACTGAGACAATTCGAACTTCGGACCCTATGAACGAGAGTTCACCAGTCTACTTAACAATACATTTTTAAAAATCTAACTTACCTGGTTTATTCCCGATTCTGGCATTCCCGAATCTGGCAGTGAGATTATAACCCCTCTTAATTGGACACGCCAGTTGGTCCATTTCTGGCAGGTTATTGCTCACCCCTACTAATTGGTGTTCCGTCACCTTAATAAACAATTATATGTATAAATTGTTTTTGGAAATTTTTAAAACAACTTATATATTGAATATATTACTATGATGTTAATTATATTGTCATAAATTCACAATATATTATTCTTAGTTTATACTATAATTATTAGTATCATTATCAGCAATATTTAGAACATGTTAAATTTATAAGACTGTTCACAGTACATTATGTTAAAGCTTGTATTTTTAATTTTTAGTGTATTTTATTTTTTAATATGTAATTTATGTTAGTTTTGATATATTTTATTACCTTTATCTTCCGTGTGTAGTATTAAAGCTTATAGTTTTAAAACATTGCACTGTATTTTCAGGTCTTTGATTGTAAATGTACTATTAATTCAATTTTTGTTTTATTAATATGATATTTGTTTTTACTTTGCAATCGTTATCCCCATGCGTCTAAATTGGCCTTAATTGCTCACGCCAGTTTTCCCATTTCTGGAAGCGGATTAGAACACCTCACCTCTTACCTAATCTGGAGACTGCCAGTTTTGGAAACATACCGCTTACCTGTATAAAAATATTTTTAACACACATCTAATGATATATTTCTTAAACATTTTACACTTACCCGCTTAAGAATAATTACAAAACACAACTGATGATAGGTTTCTTCACGTAGATGTATGCTTCCAACATCCAGAGAGAACATTCGAACTATGGACCCTCTGTACGTGAGTCGAGCTCTGTATTTGTTTTTGCTTTTTTCAATTATATATCAAACTGAGATGGATGCCAAGCTTTGGGGCTCTGCAAACGATCTACGCCTGACAACCCATTTTGCGACCCTATCAGGACAAAGGATTTGACACAACCAATCGAAGGCTGAAGAAGAAGAAAAAAACCTGAGATAATTCCCAATATCTATGCCTACTGCCAGTTTCCAACACTTTATACGAACACTCCAACCGGGGTAGACACACGAACACTCCAACCGGGGTACACACACTAACACACACACACATACGTTAACTCCCTCAAATGAAGCTACACCCTCCCGCTGTAAACCTCGGGTAGATGAAGCGAAACGATAAACACCCATTCACATAACATTACCTGTCCACAGAAAAATTAATCACTTTGGCTTACTCAATCATTTCATCAAAGTCTTAAAAACAGCCATTCTTCGTACACTTCTATCGAAACATAACATTTCAGTGTATAGGGAGTCAATCATATTTCATGAACTACTCCTACTACAAGTAGATTAAATATCATTACCCGGTTTATTGGCAGGTACCCAGCGCATAACGGCGGCATTTAACTGCCATGGCGACCGTGGGGGGCAGAACGGGTGACCAACAAAGACCACGGTGAACGAAATTTGGAATCAATACGCTGGAACAAGCTGTCGTGCCAGATCAATCAGGCAAATTAATAAAGAGAACAATGAATAGGATACAACATGATCCCGTTGATATTGATTAACAATATTTCCAACTCTATTAAAAGTTGTTATGCATTACAAGGTATAACCGGTCTCGGTGGTGTCGTGGTTAAGCCATCGGACTTACGTCTGGTAGGTACTGGGTTCAGATCCCGGTGTTGGCTCTCACCGAGAGCGACTTTTTATTAAGCTGGGAACAAACTGTCGTGCGAAATCAATCAGGCAAATTAATAAAGGGAACAATGACCACGATACATCAGGAACCCAGTGATGTTGATTAGCAATATTTCCAACTCTATATATTAAAGTTATTGGGATGTGAAAGAAAGAAAGAAATGTTTTATTTAACGACGCACTCAACACATTTATTTACGGTTATATGGCGTCGGACATATGGTTATGGACCACACAGATTTTGAGAGGAAACCCGTTGTCGCCACTTCATGGGCTACTCTTTCCGATTAACAGCAAGGGATCTTTTATTTGCGCTTCCCACAGACAGGATAGCACAAACCATGGCCTTTGTTGAACCAGTTATGGATCACTGGTCGGTGCAAGTGGTTTACACCTACCCACTGAGTCTTGCGGAGCACTCACTCAGGGTTTGGAGTCGGTATCTGGATTAAAAATCCCATGCCTCGACTGGGATCCGAACCCAGTCTCTACCAGCCTGTAGACCGATGACCATACCACGACACCACCGAGGCCGGTCAATTAAGATTCAAAGTCGTTGTCTTGGGTACACACTTCAGCTATCTGAGCTGTCTGTCCAGGACAGTGGGTTAATTGTTAGTGAGAGAGAAGAGGGTGTAGTGGTCTTACACCTACCCATTGAGTCTTTAAAACTCGCTCTGGGTGGGAGCCGATACAAGGCTGTCAACTCTGTTACTAACAGCCAATGGCTTAACCACGATACCACGGATACCTGTGGAACCCAACAAGCTTTCGCTCGTTTTAAAACAACCTGTTCAAAAAAATAAAATAAAAATTGTTTCTAACGGAGGGAACATTTTGTTTTCAAAATTATGATAAGTGCTCTTTCCAATCATCTGAACTGTTTGTACAAACATTATAACAATCAGAAATACATTTGATACACAGCCATTAAAGTTTATAAATGAATAAGTGTAGCCATTAAAACCTCTCCCGGCGGGTGCACTCAGATTAACAACTAATGAATTGTAAGAGCGCCCAGACTAACAACTGGACAGCCGTGAGAGCAGAAAGTTGGACAACTTTGTTGTGACAGTTGGTAGCTTGATACTAGCTTAAGAAATTGAAAACTACACTCTTTTACGTAATGCTAGACTTAGACTACCAACTGCCAGCGCAAAGTTGGCCAACGTTCTGCTGTCACGAATTCTACAACTGTCCGGTCTGAGCGCTCTTACAACTTGCTTGCTTGCTTTAATTTATTTACATGCTCCTGTACCACTAAGGTTTCGAGCATGTCCATCCAGAGCCCTGTCTCTGGATGCCAGCGGCATGGCTCTTGACAGAAGGTCACGGAACATTTTGAATGTATGCCAATGGGGCTGGGGGACTTTACAAATAAATACATTTTATTTTGCGTATTTCAAAATATTGACTTAACTATAAACCTTAACCAATTTGTACGCAATTTAGACGGGAATTCAAAAATAAAATTATTATTATATAGTAATTTAGTCCTGGAGACAAGGTTTGGTTGT
>JAECMU010087447.1:0-11399 GCA_016106625.1 Dracogyra subfuscus
TGGCAAATTAGAGAAAACTGCATGCATACTGAATGTAATTTCAGTTATTACCTACTAATTAAAACAAATAAATAATGCTACATGTACATATATAGATACATGTCGGGTCAGAGAGTTTAATATGCACATTCAGAGCAAGCTGTTATAGCACACGCCTGTCCTGGGTACAGGTATCAGCCTCAGTTGGTTCCTCCATCCAGGAAAGGGGTGGGGAGAGTGAAAAGTGAGGGGGGCACCTGCACTGTCAGGTGCAAGGGAGCACAGGGTCTGCAGTCCAGCAGTGATCAGAGACACTCGTGGGTATAGATACAGGTAGTTAACTATATTCAGTATATACATACATGTGTACATGTGCTTATATATTTTGCCGTTATATTTCAGTACCAATGGAACTCTAATAAACATGTCAGTAAAACTTAAAGGCGAGGTAAAGTTTACTATCATAAATTCTTTCATTTATACTAAATGTTAACTTAATCCGAAATTTTAATATATACCTGTATTTGTACATGTACCTCTAAATTAAACTTGTTGCTTTTAGCAATTAAAGTTATAGAATTAATTACATGTGTATAATATTTTACCAAATAATATTAACTTTGAATATGAATAAAAAAAGTTAGTAAATAAGAAATGGACAGAAAGTGAAAATGCAGTACAGTTTAAATAAAAATACTAGCTATTATAATATAAGTGATTTTTTAGGTTCTTATCCGAATTTAGCTTTCTTTTTCCTATAATAGTTTTTACAAATTTGATTTATTATGTTCTGAAATGCTATAAAATTACCTAAGATTATTTGATGTTTTCTGCTTTTTATTGTTTAAAAATCATTTTAGCTTTTATTATTTTATGAATAACATCCCTGTACGTGATATTATTATGATAATAAGAATAATAGTAATAATATAAATTATTATTATTGCTTTTTTCTTCTTTACAGAAAAAGTGTTTGCAGCATGGAGATGAGTTCTTTGTGGTTTTCAAAAAGAACAATGAACATTTAAGTATGTTACATACTGCAACTGCTGTGATTTGACATTATACGTGTTAGGAAATAATAAAACTCTGTTACAGTCATTACAATTTACTGTCATCCCATTGGTGCTCCTGTAGCGATGAACTAATGCAGGGAAAGTCCTATCTGATGTCACTTTAGATTTATTTGGTTATTTGCAGTATTGAGTATTATTGTGCATGAACCAAAAAACATTTAATGTTATATTAGTTAGTGCATGTATGTTTCAAATTTAATTATAAGGATTGGTATATGGGTATGAACAAGAACAAATTATTTACCGAGTCAGAGAGTTTGTACATGTAGCTTTATGATTTTCTCTTCATACCCTAATAAAGATAAAATAGAAATAACTGATAATTCTTATATAATTTATATAATTTAATCTTGCTTGTACATCTGTTCTGAATGGTGGAGAGTAGGGATATACAGTTGCAACTATTAATATGTAATATTCAGGTTGTTATTCCACTACTATTTCGATATGAAATACTTTATGATTAAAATCTGTATGCTGTATCAAATTAAATATCAGGACTAAAAAATGATAGCTAAGTATTTAATAATAATAATGTTGATATGAAAACTAGGCCAAAGTCACCCATAGAAATTTATGCATAATGTCAGTTTAGTTAACACAAGAAATTTCAGTTTTTTAACATTAAGTAAATATTAATCCTGGGCTGACACTGAAATGAATTTTAGTTTAATGGCTAATTTTCAGATATGTGAAGCCCTTCCTAGATTTTTTTTAAATGAGGTTAATGTAAGATTATTTTATTATACATGTATGTAGACAGTTAATTTTTGAATGGACAGAGAGTCCTAAATACAAAACCATATATTTACTTTCTGCTTACAAATACGGTAATATAACTTGAGGGCTACAAATATTTAGAAAGAGCAGTCAAAAGAAAACATTGAAGCAAAACAAACAGCATGCTGAGAGTTTATGAATACAAAGAATATAAAGAAACTAAATGCAAAAACGATGATACCACATACTGAAATATGCTGTCACATAGTTTTGTCTTTTTTATTATTGTGTTTACATACATGATTAATCATGCAAATGTTTTACTCCCATTTTCTAGATATAGGCTACATGTATCAAGACATGGAAGAACTTGCAAAGGAAGACAACTCTGAGGATGAGTGTACTCAGGACTCTGAATTTATAGATCCAGCAAATCAAACTCTTATAGGTATATGTGTACCAGCATAAAAGTTTACATTTATTGATTCTTTTTACAGACTAATAGAATCTATCACCGTTGTCAAGTATAGATAAGGGAATTCCAACCCAAGGGACAACACATTTTGTCCCACGGGATGGAATTCTCTTTTCTATACCTGACAACGGTCATTGATTCTTTTTCTTGCCCACTTAACTAAAGCAAAAATACGCCTACTTGTTACTTTTATATTGCATTCCTTCCATTCTTGGCCACTGTAAACATTGAGTCTACAGACTCCTTTAACCATACGTGCTAAAAAGTAGTCCCATTGGACAAAATAAAATAATAATAATTTCACGATTAAGTTCAAATTTTTGGTTTCATTAACATAACCTTTTGGAGGATTATAAAAATAAAAATAATACAGCATGAACTGGCAGCTTTAAAATAGAGTTGTCTCCAGTTATAAGTAGCCTCATAACCGCGTATGTAGAAATAATCTATACCCGTGGGTAAGATAGATTTAAGAATAATTGTTATCTAATAGTTTTATGCTCAGTTTCTGACCTATTATGAGTAATAAAAAAAATAATTCACCAAGTACTGTTTTAAGGTGTGTTAAAGGTAGAGTAAACTCCAACAAGAGCCTTATGTATTGGAAAGATACATACCCGGACCACCAACACATACTGACACTTTAACAAATGAAAAACGCGAACTTTTAAAATTAATAAAAAACCATGATTATTCCTGCTAACTGGGGGGCAGCCATTTTGTTTTGTTTTTGTGATGTCCGGTGGTGTAGTTTGGGGCGAAGTGACGTCAGCTCAGTCGAACTTCTCTGTTATGCACAGTGTAAACAAACACTCTTAATTTATGACAAGGCACTTCGCTTTCATCAACCTGACTTGTAAAACAACATAAACGACTTGATAGTATAATAAACTATTTAACTTAATATATTTCAATTTACATCAATATAACGAAATGAGTTATAGTATTGTTTTCTTTTAAAAAATCCAACAAATAAATTGCATATTATTAGACCTATTGGTAGGAAACGTTCAAGCAAAAAAGACCACTCACAATACCCAAGTGATGATTTTCTTTTCTTTGGGACTACGTAATTGGTCAGCTTTGTGATTTTAGATGGGAAAGTCTACTTAATCAAAGGTTTTACAGAATTACTTACAGTAATAAAGGGGGACATCTGGTAAAGTCCATTATAATTTGAAGTTATCACACGATATCCTGTGATCTTAATAAAAGAGACCTGTTAGTAATTGTTGCTAGCTTACTGGGATGACTATTATTAAAGAATATTGGGATGCTTCGGCAAAAATCAGGTATGTTTTGTTTCTTCTGTTCATAGACTAATTCCTGACGTGACATGTTAGGTAATACGTAACCACCAGCTCGCCAGAGGGCGTGTTCACTGGGATGGTACAAAATGGCTGCGCCCGTTATATAGAATAGCTGTCACATTTAACCGTTTTATTAATTAACTATATGCTTATACTTGTTGGTATTAAGCAATAATGTGCAATATATATCGTTGAATATACATACCAGGCCAAATGCCTTGATTGTGCCGTCCTTTAACATTGTCTGAAATTTCTTTAACCTGATTGTCAGAAGTAAAGTGTGTTTGTATACATTTCTGCGTTTATCATACAATTAGTTAGTTAGTTATATATGTTCACACAATCATGTATTATAATTTTTATTAATGTTGTATATTGTAAGACAATAGTTTAAGGCACCCCAACCATGACATTGCCAATAAATGGCAACAAAAAGTAATATTTCAAAAGCATTATGAAAATAAGCAACCAAATTCAATTTTTTAGCAAAATGTAATAAATAGAGGATTCGTCACGAGTATTTTTGAATATGGAAAATATCAACCAAGTCTCTGTTAATCGGTATTTGATGAGACTCTGCCGAGACAAATACCGATTAACTAGACGAGGTTGATATTTTACGTATTAAAAAACATGAGTAGTGAATTCTATTTATCCTATAACACTTCTAAAATAACATTCTAATTACTTGTTTTAATAAATCACAGTACTAAAGTCGCTGCCATCGATAATATGATGTCATCACGATTAACGCAGATTAGTTTGACGTCACACAGTTTAAACACATTTTTGAAAACATTACACTCAGGTACACGGGTCTTGTTGGCGTGTAAGCAAAGGACTCATTTACTGCAACACATAACCTTGAGACCTTACACATTTGCATACCATTTAAAGTAAATTATCACACGGGTTTATGACATGGATATCATGGGTAAGTTATAGGATAAATACAATTTAACAAATATGCTAAATTTATTGTTGAGTAAACCTTTTGTTAAATTCTTTATGAAATATAATTATTTACTTATTTTCAATTTTAGCTTATATTTATAAATTTGCTAGTTAAATAGCTTAACTCCAAAAACTAAGTATTACATGCTCCATGTTTTCGGCACATTGACATTGTTTAAATTCTTCATAACAAAATTCATGTACTTTCCTTAATATGTGACTTTACATACATGATATAAATAGCTCTTAATTAAGCATTGATCTTTTATTTAGTATACTACTAATTTAAAATTACTTGATGAAGTCAATTTAAATTTCAAATTTTTCATATGATTTCAGATGAAGATTTGAATTTGCCAGTTACTTCGGCTGGTAAACATAAAAGGACATCTAAGGTATAGTGGTGTACGAGGAATTAATTAAAAGGGGAAATGTTTTGTTCTCTCTTCAGGTATTGAAAATTATGACATTACAATTTTGCAGTACACATTCTTAATTATGATTAATTATGCTTTTATTATTGAAATAACCTGATGGCCGATCGGTTATGATCCTGAGTCCATATTTTAAAAGTTATTTTAGTGCTGCAACATTGTGATATTAGGGGCTATTATGTATGTTGCAGTGATTGCATAGACATCAATTGTTTTACTATATAGATATCTATGTAAGATAGCTTTATAAATATGAGACTGTCATGTTAAATGCAATGTGTCTCAATGCAGTAAGTTATAGTCCTACCCATTGACACCTTGTGTTTTTAAATATTGTCATATTGTCATACACCTGCTGTTGGGCATTAGTTTGGAATGGAGGAAAACCATTAGGTCCACTGAGGTGAATTGATCCTCAATCTAATTAAAATTAGCTCCACTATTACATGTGGATCTAACAGCAGCCAGTTGGAGCTCATGTCCACCAATCTAATTAAAATTAGCTCCACTGTTACATGTGGATCTAACAGCAGCCAGTTGGAGCTCATGTCCACCAATCTAATTAAAATTAGCTCCACTGTTACATGTGGATCTAACAGCAGCCAGTTGGAGCTCATGTCCACCAATCTAATTAAAATTAGCTCCACTGTAACATGTGGATCTAACAGCAGCCAGTTGGAGCTCATGTCCACCAATCAAATTAAAATTAGCTCCACTGTTACATGTGGATCTAACAGCAGCCAGTTGGAGCTCATGTCCACCAATCTAATTAATATTAGCTCCACTATTACATGTGGATCTAACAGCAGCCAGGTGGAACTCATGTCCACCAATCTAAACTTTACTAGCAGAATCATGTCAGTAAAATAATTTGAAAACATTCCAATCTAATTAAAATTAGCTCCACTATTACATGTGGATCTAACCGCAGCCAGCTGGAGCTCATGTCCACCAATTAAATTAAAATTAGCTCCACTATTACATGTGGATCCAACAGCAGCCAGTTGGAGCTCATGTCCACCAATCTAATTAAAATTAGCTCCACTATTACATGTGGATCTAACAGCAGCCAGTTGGAGCTCATGTCCACCAATCTAATTAAAATTAGCTCCACTGTTGCATGTGGATCTAACGGCAGCCAGTTGGAGCTCATGTCCACCAATCTTAATTAAAATTAGCTCCACTGTTACATGTGGATCTAACGGCAGCCAGTTGGAGCTAATGTCCACCAATCAAAACCTTACTTGCAGAAGCATGCCAGTGATTTGAAAATAATTTTAAAACATTGACAAATTGGAAATGTTTTATAATTATTTTTACTGGCAAGATTCTTATTATTTAGACCAGTAGAACTAATTTTAATCAGATTGCTAACAACATTGTGTAGACTCCAATGTCCAGGTAACATTTTGTCTGTAAAGAATAATTTAAATATTGACCAATCACACTTCGCCTTTTATAATGTTATTTGGGAGCATACATATTCTAAAAATATCGGGCGGGTCTATTTTAGTGGCTGCAGTACAGCGAACTATACCAATACATACAGGATGGATTATCAGTCTTCAATTTTCCATTACAAATTATTTATTTATTAAAAAACCCACTAAATAAGTCTTCAGTTTTCCATTACAAATTATTTATTTTATCAAATAAAACATGTTTTAATGCATTCATAATTCACACGAAACATGTTGTATACCCTCAGGATAATTCAGAATGTTTTCAAGTTATTTGTAAATCACTAGCATGATTCTGCAAATAAGGTTTTGATTGGTTGACATGAGCTTCAACTGGCTGCTGTTAGATCCACATGTAATAGTGGAGCTAATTTTAATTATATTGATTGATCCTACAACTTGAGCAAGTATTCTACTACTGAGGTGCATCCTTCTGTCTGTAGGATGAAACTGATGAAAGTCCACTTTCAAAAAAGCAAAAGCCAGAGCAATCTTTATCACCAAAACCTGATGCTTCACTCGAGAAGAAAGAGAAAGCCAAAAACCCAGAAAGTGATTCTCATGAAAAGGATGCCATAAGTAAAGCACAAAAGAAAGATGATAAAGAAGTTGAAGAGGGGATTAAGAAATGTAGTGAGCCAGACAAAGGGGGGATTAAGAAAGAAGAGGGCAAGAAAGAAGATACAGAAAGTGATTCTATGGCCGAATCATTGATGTGTATCATCTGTCAGGAGATCCTACATGACTGCATAAGGTATTGGAAACTTATCATGTATCTTTTCCTTTCTGAGACATAATCGTGACATTTCCATTGATATAGAAAAATATAGATATTTCTTACTTTCCATGATGTTGAAACATTGGCTTTCATTGTGTTATTTTAATGACAATTATGTTTGTTGTCAAATATACTTATACTGTAATAAAAATAATTGAATGCAATTTGACAAGAGATAAAAAACATAATCTTCATTTTCATTAAAACTATTAAACATTAGTCAGTGAAGTGTATATTTGCCGGAGGGTACACACTAGAAAATATTTTACTTGAAAATCTATTAACTTGCCATTAATAGTCATAATGTGGAACATCTTGTCTATGGTTAACTGTGACATTCCTTAATTCATGTGAATTTAAAGCTGCATAACCGACATGTGCACCCAACAATTGTTCAAATGAAGAATTGTGCACTGGAGTAATATAAAGCTGCAATGTCACATCAACATTTTACATCATCAAGATCTAATGCAAAATACAAACACAATTAGTGTTTCAATAAATTGTGTGTATTCACATCATATTTAAGCTGAATGAAATCTTATATGTATCTCTGGGGTGGGATTAGCCCAGTCATAAAGCACTCGCTTGATGTGCAGTTGATTTAGGATTGATTCCCACTGGTGACTCCACTGGATTATTTCTTGTTCTAACCAGTGATCCACAACTGGTCATGGTATGTACTATTCTGTCTTTGGGATGATGCATATAAAAGTTCCCTTGCTGCTAATCAAAAAACAGTAGCCCATGAAGTGGTGACAGCGAGTTTCCTCTCTCTATATCTGTGTGGAGCTTAGCCATATATATGTTTGATGTCATATAACCATAAATAAAATGTGTTGAGTGTTGTTAAAGAAACATTTCCTTACTTCTTTTTATATGTTAAATCTTGAACTGATTTCACTTCAAACCTTACATCATATCCAAGCTGAAAGGGACATACCCTAGTTTCAGCCCATGAAAATTAATACTAAGTTTAGTTAATCTACAAACATGTAACACATTCGTATCAAATTACAATTAAGTGAAACAAGAGTCTGTGACTTTGAAATGGTGAAATACCCTCTAAAAATAGACTAAAACTCGACTCAATAACTGTTACCAAAAACACTTTGAATGTCCCTTGAATGAAATCTTGCACTTCAAAAATGTAAATAGCATCTTATGCAACATGGTTTTTCTGTGTTATCTTTCCAGCTTGCAGCCATGTATGCATTCTTTCTGTGCGGGATGTTACTCTGACTGGATGGCCAAGTCAAACAAGTGCCCATCAGTAAGATGATTATTCCACTGTACAGTAATTTGACACTTTGCATTCAAAATTAATTCTGTTTATACATTATGCACACCTCACTGTGAAAACAAATTGATGGGAGTGATTAACTGCTCCCCTATCATAGATTATGGGGAGCCATATAAAATATTACCATACTGATACCATGTATTACCAGGAGTAATAACTGTACGTAAATGGTCAGGTTTGATTATAAAATAACGTTTGCTGCATTTGCAATTATACAGTGGGCATGTATTCAGCAGACTTGTATGTTTATATATACTACCCGGTATATATATATATAATAATTGGTTCTGCATATTGATTACACTGTTGATTAATAACATATTTATATAAATGGTATTGCACACTTTCTGTTATTCAGTATTTACAGTATTTACAAAATAATTAATCTTGTATCCATTATTGTTATAATATCAATTATATTTTTCTTCTACTGTTATTACTTGTTGCAGCTTGTATCTTTTTTCTGTGATGTACCTTTTTTTGGTGTTACTTTAGGCTTGCCTTTTTTCTTCTTTAGTGTCGATTGAAGGTGGACAGAATAAACAAGAATCATATTGTCAACAATCTTGTTGAAGCTTTCTTAAAAGAACATCCTGGTAAGTTCAATAGTGTTTTTTTGTAGTTGTTTTGCAGTGTTTTGATATAATAACAAAATTCAGAAATGTATTTTGAAAGAAATTCATTGCTGACTTTTCTTCACGTGTCAAATTTTACACTATTCTGCAAATAATAAATTTTGAAACGGAATAGTAAAACAATTCCGAAAATCACCTGCAACTATTCCTCTTCCGCTTTTTCTTCAGCTTTGCAGAAAAAATCCTTGCACTACTAAGACCTTTCTCATGCACTTACTGGTACAAAATAAACTTCTTTTTGATCAAGACTATTGTTTGGAGTGAGTTCATTTGTAATTCCAGCTAGTATGCAGTAATGCATAGACTGGTATATAAACAATTGTTTGTTACGCAGTGTTGTACAGGACAATGTAGCACAGTCAGGAAAACTAATGGTACATTAATAATTGAAGGGATAATACATTTTGAGACTGAATAGTGGTTTTTTTAAATTCACTATTCCTTTGGGATAGTGGTAAAAAAAACTAAATTTCAACCCCTGCTTCATAAATTTTTTGAAACTGGAGAAACTTGGTGGTATAATCCAGGCCTGCTGAGTGATGCGTCATAGGATTGACTCCCCTCATAGACATAGAGTATTTCCTACCCCAGCCAGTGCCCCACCACTGGTATTTCAATGACTCTGGTATGTGTTGCAGGGATCGGACATAACTAGTTATCAATTGCAGTAGGCTTTTTCCCCACTGAAAAAACAATATTGTTGGCAATTGAAAGAATAATGTTTGCATTTTAAGTTTGTGTTTATGTGTTGTAAAAAGTTAATTGGTTAAAATTGCCATAGGCAGGCTCAAACTTGCTGTAGGTGAGCAGTTTTGCAATGACAAACACAGTTCAAAAGTGCCATAAGTAGTAAATTCTTAACTATGGGCTTTTGCCTTGTGCTTATCTTCTTCTTTCTGTTCGCTGACTACACTTCTAAATCTGATCGTACGATGAAGAGCATTGTCCTCTCTAGGTCCTCCTTGTTGCCATAGAGCTTGGTACTGGTAGCAAGAGATTTTTGGTGAGGCCAGATCTCCCTGGTCTTCTGCTGCTGCAGACATCTGTGGAGGATGTGCCTGGCCCTGTGCTTATAAACCTTAAAGTCTAGACTTTAATAAGGTTCAGACTTTACCGTCACGGCAACACCATTCAAATAGCATTACATTAAAGTCTGGACTTTATTAAAGTCTAGACTTTAAGTTTTATAAGCACGGGGCCAGGTGTTGTCTTGTCAGTGGAAAAGTGAATCTAAAAGATATTTTATGGCTATTTGACAGAAGTAACACTGGGTTTTTGCATAATATTTAGACAGTGTCAAACCATATTTTAAAATATGCAGAGGTGCCATGGAACAAATACTCCTTTGATTTCTTTTGACAAAAGGTGTCAGTCTGTTGACTGTTTTATTTATGCAACTGTTCTGAATATTTTATTAAGATAAGAAACGACCCGAAGAGGATATCAAAGAACTTGAAAAGAAGAATAATATAACTAGAGACATGGTAAGCAGAACATTTAATATAATGTGTAAAACAACGAAAATAAAAACATTTTAGAACTTGTTTTGTCTTCATGGTAGATATATATTTTCAACAAAATATTTTACATAGCTCAATATCTGGGATGTTCTATATCCTGTCTGAGGGAATGTGGTTAGAAAAGACACTTTGATGCCAATCAATGAAAGTGGAAGTAGTGGGCATCTTTTTTTAATTTATGGGTGTGATTTATCTCGGTCACTAAGAAACTTGGTTCGGGTGCTTGGATCATAGGATCAAACCTCCATGGTGGATCCATTAGATTTTTCATGTCCCACAGGGCGCAATACTGCGAGTGAAAAATGCGAGTGAAATTCTGTTATGGCGATTTAAATTTGCAAAACACTAGCCTTTTGGTGAGTAGATTATTTTTTAGAATGAAGCTGTTACTGGAACATTTATTTCACTAATCAGTCAGACGATACATACATGTATACTGATGATCGATACTGTAAACATACACTTCCGCATTTTACCCTGTTTGCGGATATCACACTCGGAGCTCTCCGGCCGACATGACGATCAAGATGTTCGGAAAGCCTCGTGACACATCGGGGTTTTTCGATTGTAAATGCGTTTTCACAAAGCCTTGGCAGCCAATTTGTTTGCACCTAAAGTTAAGCTAAATGTTCCATGGCGGGAATATGCTAAATAATTATTTTTTTAAACGTTCAAGAATGTTGTTGGTAACGATAGCATATCGTCAACAAAAATAAATAAATAAATAAAATACGTCCTAGTTTCGGTAACTGTAG
>JAECMU010087449.1:7528-17971 GCA_016106625.1 Dracogyra subfuscus
GGGCTCCTCCTGAAAGAAAATGGGTTAGGATTGGGTTAGGTTTAAGAAAATCATACAGTAAAATTTTGTCAAAAGGTCAACTTAAAAAGGAAAACATCTGGCAGAAACCCTGAATCTCATCCCTGAATTGAATGATTGAGGATATAACAGTAAAGCTTTTGACACAAAATTCTCTATTAAAATATGGACCTAAGTCTTCAAGAAATTGTAATTAAAAATCTGTTATGTGAAGCTGAACAAACTAAAAGTCTGCACGTGACCAAACAGATGGATATATAAATGGGACTCATTAACACAAATTAGGAAAAGAGGAAATACACACAAAAAATAAGACACTTTAAACAATAATTCTATCCTTTCATTGTTCTTAAAAACTGGACAGAAAAGCAAGCATTCGGAGAATACTGCTAAGCAATACATGTCCCCTACCAAGCCAAACACATTTTCCTATCTCCTAAGTTCAAGGGCCACAACTCTGTAAAAATGGGTACCAGTAAATGATAAAGCCATATACAAAATTTCAGCTCAATATCTGGCACTGCAAAATAAAAGCCCATAAAACAAACTTCAGTGTCTTCTAACTTCAAGGGTCGTAACTCTGTCGAAAATGGTTAAATCACCATCAATGTTAAATTTGATTTGTAACGTATATGATAAAGACAGACAGACAGAAGGACAGATATGAAAGCCACAGTTCCATCCACTTGGACCGGTAGCGGACTAAAATCTGTATTAAACATGACATGTGTACAAAAAGCAGTATTACACTAATATGACACTGAACTCTACCTGTCATTGTTGAGGAACCTATGCAGCATTCAAAAAGAAAGAACAAAATATGTCGGACTTGTATTCTAGCACAAGACACATCTAATGGAATTCAAAATAATCATAACAGTGCTAATTAAAGTAAAAGACATATTCATGAACAATCAGATATGTTTAATGGTTTTTCTGTTATAAATTAGCCAACAACAAAAATGGGTACCATTAAATTATGTCTTACAAAAACATTGTTTTATTTTAATTTCAAGAATATTATAACAGAAAAATCCACAAGTTTTTTTAAGTTAATTAAGTCTATTATATAAGATAAAAATGTGTTATAGACAGTAAATCAGTTAACAACAGAATGTTTAAATGTGTCAGGCAGATGATAAAACAATTTATTTTTTATGAACGTCACTCTTTAAAGAGACGCGTTTCTTAAGAGAATTTGTTGCTTTTGCTTGTCCCAACTTTCATGTTTCAACAAATCTCAAAATTCTCTTTAGATAACTCATTTGAAAATTTCTTTCAAGTTTATATCAAATTTTAATGAAATAGCACAATAACGCACTAACTATATGCAATTTCAGTAACACATAATTTGCTACTAAGCAAAAAATTAAAAGATATTTTTATGCTGGTTCCACATGGACCATTGAAGATTTGATTATTAACAGCTATAATGAACTCTTGTGTAATTCATGTGGTACTAGTTCTCCTACATTTTATCACTGTCAAAAACAATCAACTAAATAAACTTAGGGGCCATATTTACAAAATATATTTCTCTCTTAGTCAAGTATGAATTTCCCAAACAGCTATGTATATTTAATTAGTTACGATAAATATAGGTGTTAGCCACATGGACATCATACTACATTCACATTTAAGAATTAAACACAATTAAAATAAATGTGTAATGGTCATCATTCTTAAATTCAGTGCTATACATTTAACAAATATCATGTTTTGCTTTGTATCAAAGGCACATCCATTAACTTACACATCCATAAATATTTATCTTCATGCATACAACCAATATACATAAAATATAAATTGTGTGAAACTAATGCCAATGAGCTATTCTTGACAGCGTTTATCCATACTCATTACCATGCGTCGTGCCTTGCTCAGTCTCTTGTGGTAGTTCTGAGCCATAGAATTCACAATGGACAGAACAAAGTAGACCACCATCACAATGATGACTTTCTCAAATATCCATGACAACAGATTGGAATCCTGAAACACATAAGGAAGGGGTTTTTTATATACTGATGTCCCAAAGAAACTTTACAAAGTTTGAAATTGTTGTATAGAAAAAACAATAAATGGTATAGTGGGATTAAAAAAAAAAAGTGTCATAAAGTTCTACATCTAAATGTCACAATGCATTTCATGATACATGCAAAGTGTTTACAAGGTGGTTTCTAACTGTCAGTCAAAAGAAAGTATACCAATTATTTTTTCAAAGTATTAAAAACAACATAAAACACAAGTTGATGCAAATGTTATAACTTATATTTTGAAAGTGTAATAATTTGTCAATAAATAAACTCAAGTATACTCAATAAAAACCATAAAATTATAATATCTCAGTTCACAACAGCATTAGGGGTGAAATGTGCGATTTCATAAAGGATCAAGTATAATAAAGGTGAATACATTTGACCACAAAAAACATGTTTCAATAGCGTGTATGTCCACCATGTGCAAGTATGCAAGTAGGGACCTGATACCGCCCCAAACCATCACAGATTTATCACCAAACGGTTTCTCTCCTGCACACTGGTATATCCGAGTTCTGCCATCAGTTCTGAATAACTGGAACCTGCCCTCATCAGAAAAGAAAAAAAAGAGTACATGTTGCCAGTTCCAATGTTGCCAACATTGAAACTGACGTGCCCCACGTAAACATCGAAGTCGATGTTGCCTCATCAACGTCATCCCTCTGAATGGTCGATAGGCCCCGATACCATGCTGTCGTAGTCGACGACAGTGTGATGACTGGTCTGTCTGCAGTCCTGCCAGTCATCCTGTAACTCTGTATCAACCTGGTGATCGTCAATTTTGTCCAATTCAAGATTCTTGCCACTTGGGCATAACTCGCACCCAACTGCACCATGCCAATAGCTTTCTCTTTCTTCAGCAATTACTGTTGACTGAGGCATGTTCTAAGCAATGGCACACTCTTTAATACCCTTATGTGCATGAGTACCATGATTCTTGTGCAGTATAAATTTGATGAATAAACTCATTTTGCATGTGCAGCATCGCCCAAACACAGCAATGTGCAACTATTCGTCAATGATTGCATTATAACAAACAATACTGGAATCTATCTAACATTCCATAAACGTGTATTGTGTTTATTTATAATAAAAATAATTGGTATACTTTCTTTTGATTGTCAGCAAGAAAAAAGTACATCGGCTACTGGGTAGATAGAGCAGACAAAATGCTCAATACATTGGTATGTACTTCATGATACATCATACAACCACAGTGGAAACCAACCAAACCTTTTGCAAATCGTATGTTGCTCACTATAGTTTTGTGTTGATTGCAAAACATTTTATAAATATTCTTACATACATACAGCAATCTGACAACAAAAATAAACGTAGGTTTCGTTACAATATTCTGGCACATAGCGGCTGTTCAGTTTGTAGTATCATGGTAATTGTTTGACATGACATCTAATAAATAAATGTTAACCTTTCCCTTGTTGTGTGTGTATGTTCATACTGTATCTCATTTCAGATCTTACTGGCAAGTACTGACATTGTAAACACTGTTCATGACCCATTAAGCAAAGAGTAATAACGGTTTCAGTGAGAAGCATACTTACAGAAACCACTTTTGCCCCAGTACTGTGATGCAATTTCTTCTTCTGGGCTTCTAGCCAATTGCTAAATGGTGTTTTTGCAGACAAACCTAAGTATGGAACTTTTCTGAAACAATAACAAAGATAAAACGTTAATCATATAAAATAATTAACAAGAGTAGACAATTCCATATAAGCCCAAAAACAAATGCAGATAGGTTTAAAGTTTCATGTACCAGTCATATATTTCATGTAAGATCACAACTGTTTTGCATAAAATTTCTTAAACTTTTCACTATTCTGAATTAATCTAATCTATTTTTTAAGTAGAGAAATGTATTAAAAAAAAGATAAAATGTTTATGTACAATTAGAAAATTAAGATCTGTTACTTACCCTAACAAAGACACCAGCAATTCTACATGTTCTTTGCTAAATAGAAATATAACAAATAGTTTCTGAAAAATAAAGCAATATAGATCAGTTATAATTATACAATAGTACGTGGAACAAAAATGCTAAAATATTTGAGACACCATGACAGAGCTAAATCTCATTTCTTGGATAACAAGTATTCTTGGAGAACTGATAAAACTATACATCCACTAACATATCTTCTAAGTTCAAGGGCCATAACTCTGAGACACATAAGCCAATCACCATGGAAGTCAAAATGGATATATAACTCTGTATTACAAAGCTGTATATAAAATTTGAGCTCAGGATCTTGAAGTATTATGAAAGTAAAGTCTGGAAAATTATATGTGGGACAGACAGATGGATATAGACGGATGGATGGACAGACATTTAGACAAGAAACAAAACCAGTAGTCCTCTCCAGTTGGACCAGTCTAATAAAACAATATAACTACATGCAGTTATTATTTACTGTGTTGTGCAATCATTCAGAAATTAAAAAAATATATATTTACCAACAAAGTTTAATTTGTAATATTCAGGAAAACAAAGAAACTGTAAATTCGACCGATATCACACTTACTTGTATATGCATTTTAATAACAGCTTTTCCTATAAGAGTTGCACCGAAGAAAGTCCAGAAAGGAATAAGGAAATGTCCGCAAGTGATGCCAGCGAGATCAAACAATGGGTTAGGAATCTAAAAACAAACAGCAATAATAATGTATCATTGTTACAGAATATGCAAAAACACTGCATATATCTGTGTTTAAAGTATGACAAAAATATTTGGTATGGATAATAGAAAAAAAGAAGTTTGTTTTGTTCAATAACACTACAAGAGCATATTGATTTATTAATCATCAGTTATTGGATGTCAACCAGTTGGTAATTCTGACAAAGTCTTAGAGATGAAAACCAGTTACATTTTTATATTAGTAGCAAGGGATCTAACATCCAATAGCCTATGATTTATAAATCAATGTGTCCTAATGGTGTCATTAAATAAAACAACATTTTAAACAAAATACACCAAAAAAACACCTTCTTAAACAATCATTTTGCTCAGGGAAAAAGAAGGAAGTTACAGTCATGTGACCGGAACTAGAGAGCAGTATGCAGTAGAAGAATTTAGGCCATCCCAATAGCTGTTGGGATGTTCGGACCAGACCACTGTGTGTGTGTGGGGGGGGGGGAGAGGGAGAGGAAATGCACTTGTTTGAGGACCGGTAATGTGAAAAGAAATGAAGTTTTAAAAGTATTTAAGTAATAATACAGATAAACACAGAATCGGATATTATACAATAAGCTAATATTTTGTTTCACTGTTTGATGGGCAACACATGTAACTAGCATTTCACGATCTTCAAACAAAAACAACTAAATTTACTCTACCAAGTTGGGACCTTATTACCTATTACAATTAAAGACGGATATTCTATAACAAGGGTACAAAATATTACAAAACACTTACTGATGCACAAGCCAGTATACCAAAGAATCCAACTCTTTGAACAAGATTATGAACAGACAGTTTTGCTTTTTCCATGAAGTTCTGCAAAAGTAAGAATTGTCAGTGAAATTATTAAACAACATGTACTAAGAAACACAAGAGATACAAACTACACTGCAGTAGGACTGGTTGAATTGCATTTAGCAATTGTTGATACAACACACCAAATTTAACATTCCTGACATCGATGTTTTAGTTACAGACAATCTGAATGACAAAACAGTTATCAGTGATTAAGACTGTATCTCGGCACAATACAGTCAAATGGGCATTTGGCAAAATAGTGGTCATTTCTGTGAATCTCTGGGTGTCTTGTCTATACGAGAACAGCCACTTCCAAGGAGATTCTTTACTGGATTCCATTCTTTTTACACTGCCAAAAAGAATGAATGAATGAATGAATGAATGAATGTTTAACGACACCCCAGCATGAAAAATACATCGGCTATTGGGTGTCAAACTGCCAAAAAGAGTACAGCACTCCCAGACTAGTTTACTCAATCAAAACAAAGGACAGGATAGAGCTCATTGCAATAAATGCAGACATGCTGACATGCACCATCAAAACAGAGATGATATCATGTATTATCGCATAAAATCACACATAAAATCTATACACCTAATGAAAACTTAGTCACTGAAACCGACCCTGATTAAGACAAAACTTATTACATACTATTAGGCTGTGTCACAATGATGGATCATGCTAACTATACAGACCATGAGCCTAATTCATAAAGCTTTCTTAAACAAATATATATTGTCCTTGCAAGTCTATCCATTTTAGACTGCAAGATGGCAAAGTTGCAAAGAGTCTTTGTGAATATGACCATATCAACTGTTAAAGCAGTACATGTCCTCTACAAGACACAATACATTTTCGTATCTCCTAACTTCAAATTCCGTAACTGTTAAAAAGAGACAATTTTCTATGAAATACAAATCTGGGGCCTAATTCATTAAACTTTCGCAACTTTGCAATCTCGCAGTGCAACGCTAAAAGACATGCAAAGAGGATGCTTTGTTGTCTAGCGGAGCCCCTGACCTGTAACTGTACATGATAAGACTATAAACTAAAATTATAGTTCACTATCTTGAGGCATTGAGTCTGGACAACTATATGTGGGACAAGCAGAGAGACTGATGGACAAAACATTGGAGACAAAACTACAGTACTCTACAGTTGTACCAGTAAGAGACTAATTTTTATTCATTTCAACTTATTTTCGTTATATCCAAGAAGGATTCAAGCATGCTGTCCTAGGCACAAACACACCTCAGCTACCTGGGCTGTCTGTCCAGGACAGTGGGTTAGTTGTTTAGTTGTTAATGGTTAGTGACAGAAAACAGGGTATAGTGATCTTACACCTACCCACTGAGTGATTAAAACTCGCTCTGGGTGGGAGCCAGTACTAGGTGTTGAACCCTGTACCTACCAGGCTTATGTTTGATGGCTTAACTACAACACCACTGAGGCCTGTTGTGAGACTAATAAGACAATATTAATTACATAAACTATGTCAACAGGAAGACAGTAACTACACAGACCATGTCATCAAGCACACAGAACCCAGATAGACAGAGTCAACAAGATCACATTAACTACACAGACCATGTCGTCAGGATGGTCGGCCTTCTCATGAATGAGTTCTTCAATCTCTTCAAATTCGTCATCATCTAGGTCAGCTCCTGAAATCCTGGCTGCTCGAGCCATGAAGTATGGCGGTAACTCCCCGATGGCTGTACCAGCTCCCTGAATACAATAAACAATACTAGTTAAATAACTTCAATATATGATTATATAAAGTAGGTGATACTCCCTGATGACTGTACCAGCTCCCTGAATACAATAAACAATATTAGTTAAATAACTTCAATATATGATTATATGAAGTTGGTGATAACTCCCTGATGACTGTACCAGCTCCCTGAATACAATAAACAATACTAGTTAAAGTAACTTCAATATATGATTATATGAAGTAGGTGATAACTCCCTGATGACTGTACCAGCTCCCTGAATACAATAAACAATACTAGTTAAAGTAACTTCAATATATGATTATATGAAGTAAGTGGTAACTCCTCAATGGCCGTACTAGCTCCCTGAATATAATAAACAATATTCTTATACAACTCATATAGTTACATGAAGTATGGTGGTAAATAAACAATACTGACTAAACAACTTCATTATATAATCACAGAAAATATGGCACTGTAGATATGGGTTGTGGAAGAACTCTTTCTTGTCTGATCCCTTCATTCTTTCCATTAGTACACATTTTATTATTTAATCAGTCAAAAAGTTAATTCAACAATAAAACTTAGCAGAGGTCAGACTTGGGATGGGCGCGTTCAAAACCCTAATGGTATATGAACACGTTAAACTAGTTATCTATCAGCAATCAAATAAAGAACTTGATTACAAACAAAATTCCATATTTTGTTTGGCTAACTAAAACAATAAAATATTGGCCAACAAAAATGTCGACATATTCACCTTCTACCAACTGAAACCTACTGGAGAAAAGGAAAGCAAATGTAATTACACCTCAGGGCACGGGTTTAATAATGGCTATGAGGCATCTCATATACAGTTTAAAGAAAAGCTATCACTGGCTGCCTATCACTCCCTTGATACTAGTTCAACAAGTCATTTTTAGTTCCCCTTGAAGAGACCACATTTTGTTTTCAAAATCTTGATTAGCCATATTTCTAGTGAAATGCAAATCGACTAGCAATTATTTGTTAACTTTATAACATTGTGTAGTGATCTCTGTAACTATTCTATTCTATATCCCAAAGAGGTTCAGGCACATACAGTATAAACTCACTTCACTATGTTGTGTGATTTTATACAACTTTTGACTGCTATACATTGATAAATTCACCAAACACTACCATCAATTCTGATATACGATAAAGCGAGTGACATACCCACATGATGGCCTCGAGTCTGACTTTACTCATGATGATCCACAGAGTCATACTTTTATCCTCTTTGTCAGGGCACACAATCCTACAAGGCCAAACAGAATACATGCATTCTCAAACTCAAACATTCTAACAGAAACAACAGTAAACAAAAGATATTTGCAATAATTACTTTACTTATTAATGTAGAATAAACAATAGATTTATGACAATAGGTACTACTAGGTAATTGGGGAAAATGTGATTGTCAAAGTAGTGGCAGTGTGAAGGGCTTCTAGATTATGGCTGCCCCACTCACATGGCTAGTGATAATCAATGTTGGGCTAGCAAATAACTATTATTGTCATGCTCGACGGCTAGTGAAAAAAAGTTGTCAAATGCTGCAATTATGTCTATTTTATTTTCATATGAATAACCTGTCCCCACCCTCATCTTAGTGTTTTAAAGCTCTATTCAAGGATGAGAATGACAATTTGTATTTTTAGCTGAAATTAGCCAGGGGCCAGGGCAGAGCCCCCCTGAAACTATTGGTTTTTTAAAAACTGCAAGGCAAAAATCTGCATCAGGAGACACATACATCACAGAATGACAGAATTACTTATATACCATAGAAAAGATTATTATACTGTAAAATACTTTATTTTCGAGGGGGTGCAATTTTCGCACTATAGAAAAATCACCATGTTTGCGGAATTAATATTTCGCGCATCCTTGATTAAACTTTTTTCTTTTTTTCTTTCTTTTTTTAACACCACTATTATTTATCAATAAATCCTGTTTTTACAGTCAATGCATAAGCAATATTAACTGTCGGTAGGCTACCTTGACATGGGCTTAATTAGTCCTGAATAGTTTATCAAATAAAAAGTTCTACAAATAAAGACGACCAATTGATCGTGTCGGCATTCTACCAGATCAAATGATTAGTGTTATAACAGGTAAAGGGTCTCACTGAAATTGGGTAGATGGCCGCTTGTAAGCATTATATTATATAACGAGGTGTTAATCTTTGTAATTCAGTATTGTATTGTAATTCATCCACAATGTCTTTATTTCCCCAAAACCCAAAACGCCTGGTTTGCCAAATCCATGCGAAAGTAAAACTGAAAACGAGGCAGAAAATACGTCAGTTGACAAGGATACTCCTAAAAAGCGAAAGCGTGGTGAAGAAATAAAGGAGGTCTTTCTTAAACGGGTGAGCGATACAGTAAGCAAACATTCAACTTCCAGACAAGTTAGTAATTAACTGGGACCAGACTGGAGACAGTGGAGTATCACTCATTCCTGGGGGTGATTGGACCATGGAAGAGAGAGGCGCTAAACAGGTGACAATATCGGGTGTTGACGACAAACGACAGATCACGGTTTTGTTGGCGATCACCAAAAGTGGAGACATGTTACCACCCCAAGTCATCTACCTGGAAAAACAGACTGGGTCATCTACAACAATTAATCGGTCACAATCTGTTTGGTTTAATTTTTCACGGGTCCTAAAATTCGCGCTAAATGTTTTTCCGCGAATAGAGTGAAAATTAAGTCCCCGCGAACATAAAGTATTTTACAGTAATACGTAAACTTCTGAAATCATGAAATTGCAAGACGCAAGAAGAAAAGTAAGTGTTTTGGAGATAACAAAGAAATACAATTTGTGTGTGCAATTTACCAATCAGACGACTCAGAAATAAGTAACGTATAGTAGACTACACAGTATGAAACAAATTGATTCTAGTCCAGTAATAATATTCTTTGACCAAGCGACATCCAATTTATACATGTATACATGAACAAACATGACGTAGGTGTATACTACAGTAATCAGTTTCAGGTAGAGCTGGGCGGTATTCGGTATATACCGATCGGTATCGGTATCATGTCAATACCGAAATACCGTACCGAGCAAATCTCAAAATACCGAAAATTTTGGTACCGTATTGCAAAGTACGTATTCCCGCCTTTAAGTAAAACACTAAAAATACATCTGACAA
>JAECMU010087463.1:0-10279 GCA_016106625.1 Dracogyra subfuscus
CCCCGTAGTTACACCACTGAATATTCTCCTAGGCAATATCGCTTCTTTTGTTACGTCACTCTGTATGTTTCAGCGGGAAACCTATCATTGGTGACGTCACGACATTGTCATTCTATTAGTTAACGAGTCTGCCGCTGGCAAATACAGTGACATTAAACCCAGATTACTAAAATTGCCACAGATAAAAATAATGATAATGGATGATAAAAAGAATACCCCACTCGTGTTTTGTGATATAATTTATCAGCACTCGTTGATAAAGTATAAAATTCTCGGCAAAGCTCGGATTTCAAACTGTATGATATCACAAGATACTCTGAGAGAATCCTCTATTTATCATATATTAGCAAGCATACCAGTGTAATCAAATTATGTTATATTTTTCAGATCACGTATGTTGAAAATTTGATAACTTTGCAAATTAACTGAGTTCACGGCACTACGCTTATTTACATTTAAGCAAATGTCCGACGGTGACCCTCTAAAATTGACCTACGCTTTCATAGTCATTATTCAAAAACATATTTTGTAAGGACATTTGTTCCTAAGAAATTAAGGATAAAAACAGATAACTTTAGTAACTACACTATCATATTAAAGATGAAGGTAGATTTTCAACTAGTCTATTATCTACAAGTAGCTTCAACAACTTTGGTTTAAGACCACGTGGCTGTTTAACATTTTATATACTACAAAGGCAGACATTTTATCATTCTGAAACATAGTCTTGCCATAGAATTGTACAGACTGGGTCTCATTTCTAATTCAGAGGTGAAGATCAACGCTGGAACAGCCAAGGTAAACAGTTTCAGTGAATTATTAAATAGCAATACATAATTAAGCACACAGACATAAAGGTAGAACTGCAGGTGCAATTGCTTTAATTTCATTGTTATATCCGATTCCTTCATAATTTTATCAATAAAGGAGATTTAGCCTTTGGAATTTGATGGCAATTTGTTAACGAAGTTTTTAGTTCCGCTAAAAAGATATTTCTGAAACCTGGTACTATAAATCTCTGGGGTAGTCTGCACAAACTACTAGAGAAATAATGAGGTGGGTTTTTTTTGTGGTGGTAAATTATTAAAATTTGAACAAAAATGTAACTGAAAATGTTCAAAGGATGTCTTCTCCTAGTAGAGTTTTAAATTTAAGATAATTATATAGAAACTTAACACTGAAATGTTTAGTCTTTCATCTCATGGAGTGATTCCCAGTCTGGAGCTCGACGAGGTAAGAGGTGTTTGTTTCGCTTGTGCATATTGAACGTGCTTTCGTGTGCTCGACTTGGGGATCCTTCATTTCGTTGTTTTTGTCATCGAAATGAAGTTTTCTACTAGGATGCATGCGGCCATTGGAACTGAACTGAACGCTTCTCGTTTCGACAGTCTGCACCACCAGGTTGGATTCTTTTTAGCGAGATTTCTTGCCTCCACGCCATTTCTCCGGCTGACTATGTCGACCTGTTTTTTCGTGCCTCGTATGATGGCCATTCCGCAGAACGGCACGATTGTTCGTGTTTAGTCTCTACATGTCTGATCCTGTCCAAGCAGCACTGGAATTTTGACCACCCTACTTTAAGAAGACATAGGAAGCGAGATCGACCCCTACTACTCTTTTCTAGATTTTACTTTGCTTTATAGTGATACCATCTCGTATCCTCCGGTGTCGGGCCCGTCTGCACCACTGTAACAAATCATGACGACTGGATTATACCCTAGTCTGACCAAGACCGTACTTCTGACAGTACAGAGTTGAATGGGCGTTATCTATATGAGCTTCGCAAGGCTCAATGGAAAGGTGTAAACCACTTGCACCGACCAGTGATCCATAACTGGTTCAACAAAAGCCATGCTTTGTGCTGTTAGCCTGTGGGAAGCTCAAATAAAAGATCCCTTGCTGCCTGTCGTAAAGGAGTAGCCTATGTGGCGACAGCGGGTTTCCTCTAAAAGCAATAGGGTCAGATAGCCGACGATAAGATAAAAACAATCAATGTGTTCTAGTGGCATCGTTAAATAGAACAAACACACAAACAAACATACTTGTCTCTATAAAGAGATCCTTTATTGGATAATATATGCCAGAATAATATGGCATTGTTTGCAATCGGCATACAACAATAATGCCCTAAGGTATCTCAGAAGTTGTGATATGTAGACACCAAAAGCTGGAGCAGAAGGTATATTGCTCAGCATAAAGGAACAACGGACTATTGAAAGCTGAAGTTATCCCTTTCGTCATTCAGGATTTTTGGATTTTTGTAACATGTTAAATACATCCGTTTGAACGCCACGAATAGGAATGCCACTCCCAGACTAGTTTACTAATCAAAACTAGCACAGCACAGAACTCAGTGAAATAACTACATGCACTCATATCCGGTGGGACCTATCATAAGAACTGTCATAACAGGTCAAACACTTCATCTAAAATGATGGAAAAAAACAACAACAAAAAACCATGCAAGAGTTTCACCAAATAGAAGAACAAGTATGCACCAGTTCAAAATATGGATGTTTTGGTCAATGATGCATCGTATTTAGTAGATAGATTCTCCAAAAGTTTTCCATTAAACGGTCTAGATTCCCTGGACATCATAATCGGAATGGAATAACTTCCAAGGCAGAATGGTATGACGTTGTTTGAAATCTGCATACAATGAGCATGTAGAAACCAAAATCTTGAACAGAAGGTATATTGCTCGACATGAAGGGAAAACTGACTGTTGGAAAGGTGATGTTATCCCTTGTGACATACACCTTAGTTCGGAGGACACTGCCGTTTTGAATCTTAATCCATAGATCGAGGTATGGAAATTATTTAATACATTCAGATGTTTCGTACAATTCTAACTCGTGTAGGTAGATCATTGGACGGTAATCTGGAAACCTGCTATTAATGAACAATGTAAGATCATCTTAATAAAAACCGGCTTCGGTGGCGTCGTGGTTAAGCCATCTGTCTACAGGCTGGTAGGTACTGGGTTTGGATCCCAGTCGAAGCATGATATTTTTAATCCAGATACCGACTCCAAACCCTGAATGAGTTCTCCGCAAGGCTCAATGGGTAGGTGTAAACCACTTGCACCGACCAGTGATCCATAACTGGTTCAACAAAGGTCAAGGTTTGTGCTATCCTGCCTGTGGGAAGCGCAGATAAAACATCTCTTGCTGTTAATCGGAAAGAATAGAACATAAAGTGGCGACAGCGGGGTTCCTCTCAAAATATGTCTGGTCCTTAACCATATGTCTGACGCTATATAACCGTAAATAAAAGGTGTTGAGTGCATCGTTAAATAAAGCATATCTTTCTTCCTTAATAAAACGTAATAATGTTTTATTACACAGTTGCATGTCAATTGATCGGTTTCCCTTTAACGCAAACTGATTAAAGGCATATTGTTACAGACCAATGACCTATTTTATGGTCCAACAGAGTATTTACGCGAACAAAAATAACTTGATTTGTCTCTAAGTGTACTTTATTCAACCATCTTCATAACCACCATACGCCATTTATTAATGACATTTTGTAAAAATATATGAATTATGGCAATGGCCCATAATTAAAAAAAAAAAAAAAAAAAAAATTTGCCGAGAGGGATAATATGGATTTTACTCCATCATGGTTCAGTTACGGTGATGCAATAGCTAGATTAGGTTTCAAACAATTAATGTCATTTTTATTTATTATCCATTTTTAGAGAAATAAGATCCTTAAATCCGTGACAGTATTTTTTTAGGTATAAGCAAGGCGTGGTATTTCTATATGGTTAGAAACTTCACTCAGTGGCGGTGGACCCAGCGTAAACTCGGATGGGCGTTAGTAAATTAGCAAATTTTATATGGTCGTCCTCAGTGACATCCCCTTGTCCAATATGGGTGGCCCCTCAATACAGCTCGTACTTCAACGGTCCTGATAAACAAACAATCAAGCAAAGAATATTTGAACACGTACCTCATTTCATGCAATATGTATCCACTCAGCACTTGTAGAAAACAACAAACAGCACAGTAGTTAGCTGTCGGCGTTAGATTCAGTAGTATTAGATCGATTCAAATATATTTTACATTTATACACAAATATGATTATTAATGTCAAAAAGCGATTCTGTTCGCACATTTCTGTATCCATAAGAATGTAGGTAGTATCGTTTTGACATTGTAACGCCAAAATATTGTTGACGTCACGTCAAAGGAATGTTATGGAAACGTTTCCGGTCATTTCGATACTTTACGGAAAATGTCATAATACCATTGAAATGCATACCCCAGCACTCACCCTTGTTGGCCTGTAGGAAACTGGGGAGTGGAGGTGGAGGCCACGCCCCCTCCCATCCCCCATTCAACAAAAAATATACAGGTTATTTTCTACTTTATATAAATAAAGATACAAATCTGGCTTGTGCATAAAACATATTGATGTATTATGCAGTTTTTAAATAATGAAAATGTATCTGCATTCTTACTGGTCAAAAACCAGTTACATGACCTCCGTAAATAGTGATATTGTCCTGAGACGGTCCCACCGGTCCGATCAAAAGTGATATTTTTCTGGGATATTTAACAACCACAAACCTTTAACAAAAAGTTCTGCTGTCTTTCAACACAAAGATACCATCTTTATTCATACTGAGTTTAAATCCGTAAATACAACAAAGACAAGGTCAGTAATCGCCAAATCGTGTAAGGAATATCTCGCAGTAAAAAAGTAAAGTTCGTTTTATTTAACGACACCACTAAAGCACATTGATTTGTTTTATCTTATCATCGGCTATTGGACGTCAAACATATGGTCATTCTCACACTGGATTTTTTTATAGAGGAAACCCGCCGTCACCACATAGGCTACTCTTTTCCGATAGGCAGCAAGGGGTCTTCCCACGGGCAGGATAACACAAACCATGGCCTTTGTTGAACCAGTTATGGATCACTGGTCGGTGCAAGTGGTTTACACTTACCCATTGAGCCTTGGGGAGCACTCACTCAGAGTTTGGAGTCGGTATATGGATTAAAAATCCCATGCCTCCACTGGGATCCGAATCCAGCACCTACCACCTGATGGCTTCACCACTACCGGTAAATAATATATTGCAAATTTAATGCTAAAAACGTACGCGGTGGGCCTACATCAAAATGCAGTTGAAATAGGTAATCAGGATTTTATGTTACAAATTTATAAAAAAACGCTTTTTAGAGACGTCGGAAGCAAATTAATTTGGGAAGGCGAATGTCAACCCGAGCGAAGCGAGTGAGTGCTAAGGGAGTTAGGGGGCATGCCTCCACCCCGAAAAACTTTGAATTCCAGATGCCATTTCCTGCATTCTGTTGCATTTAAGAAACAACTTTAGTAGGTATCTCATACACATTTTTGTGGCAAAAGTACTGGCTATAAGGTATGCAGATAATGGTATGACAATGAAAACGTGCATCTGACACCATCTGTACCATTTTCTTTAACATATTTGGAAGTGTGCCAGACGCAAATATGATTTTACATGTGTGTAAACTATTTTAGTATGTATTACAAAAGAATAAACAAACAACAGCGTGCAGTCAGTCGCTGATATTATATGAAGCCAAGTTATTGAATTACCTTATAAAATGAAAACATGGGCCAAGTGACATAACTCAATTTAGTTTTTAAATTATAACTGTCCTACTACACATCAATACACGTTACTAAATGATAGCCTACGGTACTGTATACTATCATTGAGTAGCTTGGCCAGGGCTTTGACTCGTGAAACAAGAGTTATGACACTTGGACCGTGTGACTGAATGCAGAACCTGGGGCCTAATTCTCAAAGGTCTCTTAGGCTCTGCTAGACAATAAAGCATCCTCTTTGAAAATCGTTTAGCACTGCACTGCGAGATCGCAAAGTTGCGAGAGTTTAGTGAATTAGGCCTTTGTATTTTCAGCCTGGATTTGATCCACTCTATGTCATTTGGTTATGATCTACATTCATTACACTACCATTGACAAGGACAAAATATGACTCATGTATCCAAGGTTATAAAACATCTCAATCTCAGTCATTGATATCAATTGACTGATATACGCATCAACCAATTAAGCAATAAGTATCAGTGAGTCTGACATTGAAATATACCGTACACAAACAGCCATGACTAGTTTCATGAATCTCATATGAATTCGAAACTTGTTTGAGATTCTCTATCACACCTAGAATTTGTCAGTAGAGATTCCTTACAACTTGAAAACTGGTTTGCAACCTGCAATAAATTCATATTGTCCGTGGGGTCTCTTTGTACATGCTGGGACGGAGGTAGGTTTTGACCCTGCGATTCGGAACTCGCACCAAAACAATTATAGGTGTTTTGTTGTTGTTGATTTTTAGTCCAAATATTGCCGCCCCAGTTCCGACGTCTCTGCATTTGGAGGTAATAGTAACTGTTCAGTTTAAATGTGTGTTCAGACTTCTTCTTTTTTAAAAATTATTATTATGTTTTTGACTCTTTTGCCGGTCATAGTGGCTCTAATTGAATTTTTGTTTTGCATTGGTAAAACCTACCACAAGAGCTATCAGCTAAGCAAAAAGGTACTTACTAATAATAGCTCTCGTGGTCGGTAGGTATGTTTCAGCTCTTTATTTTCGCATTCCTCTTGATGTCAGCTTGATGTTGTTTATACCATGTTATTTATGTATTCCTCTGATGCCATCGAACAATCGCCACGAGTGTAATAAAGTTATGTTCTGTTCTGCTTATACGACGTAATATAATGTGACGTCATTCACTTTTATCAGTTAGAACGCCTTTTGCGGGATATCATAAGAATGAGCGTATTTCAATTCTGATAATTAAAGCAGTAATGTATGAGTTTATGGATTTTATTATGTAATAATTCCATTTTATAATTACTATTTTGTAATAGGCGTCTTGATTGATTAAAATGCTATCACATGATCTAAAAACAAAACAACATTCATTATTCCATGCACGTGAAAACTGCACTTTTTCGGTAAACAAGCGAATCCCCGAGGATTCCATCGTTTCTGTTTGTTTCCCAATTTCGTCTGCACTGTGAGTGAAGGTGACAATTCAGGCTTTAAACGACTCCGGTTTTGAACTGAGACACATAATGTATATGACAGACCACAAAACGAAGCTTCTGTTAGAAGTTATAGCAGAGAATGCTTAACAAATCAAAAGAGAGACATGAGCGCGCAGCTCTGTCACATTTGACAAAAACACTAAATATTCAACTTGTACGTGCAAAAACACATAGGCCCTACTCCTTCGTGCACAATTACGCGACCGGTCCTTTCCGAGAATAATATCACAGAATCACAAACTGCCTCTGAAATCCACACACACAGTAACACTGAAACCACTTTATCTTTTTCAAGTCAGTGTTCACATTAACTGTTTTAATTAAACTTTAATTAAAATTTATAAAACCTAAATCATTATAATGAATGGGAAATTTGACGAAAAAGCAAACAAACGAATGCAACATTTTGAGGGAATTCCCTTAGTTATTTGTGTATTGATACAGCTGTAAATCATTGTGGAATATAGTTCGATTGGATTTTTAAAATATAGTTTTGTATAATGGCAATAATAATGCATTTGGAATTATAAGAATTGAACGTTAATGACAATTCTTAAATAAAACAATTATTAACCGTCATTAACCGTCACTGAGGTCAATATTTGGTTTGATAGACCGAAGAAATTGATATTGACCTCGGTCGTTGGTCTCGGTCAATTAATATGTTTCTTTGATCCATAAAACCTGAAATTGCCCTCAAGGACGGCCTATTAATAATTATATACTGTATATATATATATGTATGTATGTATGTATGTATTTACGCATGCATGCATCTATGTATCTATACATCTATCCATCCATATGTATATATGGATGAATGGATTTATATATAAAAATGGTAATGCATAAAATATTTTGAATGAGAGCATATTTATCATGATTTTACTGGAATTCCTAATTTAGGTCCTTTCACAATTTACTGAGCCTAGACTAATGTAAACACAAATATTTCGGGGTTACCTTTTAAGAGGCCACTTTAAGAAAGAAAGAAATGTTTTATTTAACGATGCACTCAACACATTTTATTTACGGTTACATGGCGTCAGACATATGGTTAAGGGCCACACAGATTGTAAGAGGAAACCCGCTGTCGCCACCACATGGCCTACTCTTTCCGATTAACAGCAAGGAATCTTTTATTTGCGCTTCCCACAGGCAGGATAGCACAAACCATGGCCTTTGTTGAACCAGTTATGGATCATTGGTCGGTGCAAATGGTTTACATCTACCCATTTAGCCTTGTGGAGCATTCACTCTGGGTTTGGAGTCGGTATCTGGATTAAAAATCCCATGCCTCGACTGGGATCCGAACCCAGTACCTACCAGCCTGTAGACCGATGGCCTAACCATGATGCCACCGAGGCCGGTAACTTTACGTCATTAGCTTAACACAGGTTTATCAGCATATTAGTATTCTTTTCAACTTGAGGTGGCAATGATTAATTTTAGGACGTATGGTGCGTCATTAATTCTTCCCTCCCCCGCTTCCGACGACGATGATTAAAAGTATACGTAAACAGTAGGACAAACTATCAAAGACGTAAATGCACATTACACCTGCGTTGGAAGACTTAATTACATTAAGCAGTAATGAGTTGACTATGTACACCAGCCTTTGATGTTCAATCGTGGTGTGGTGATGCAGGATCGGTCGTCGGCATCTTGCACTAGATTAAACATCCTAGAAACAGGAGACTGATATTCAAAGCAAACCTCTTTGTTATTTCTGTCAGTTCTTGTAACCCATGCCAACTGTTTACGGGGGATAAAATTAAATTAGCAATTTAAGAATAGGGCCAAAAACAAATTAGTAGTACCGTCACGATTAGTCGATTATCTGTGTTAAAATTGGTTTCTGGTGTTCAATCACCTGGAATCGTTCAATTATTGGAGCAGAAACATTCAGCGATAGAGAGACAACAACACTGGCAGTGAAGACATTCAGTCGATAACGGTGTCATTGCTAAAGCACCTGAGTCGAGTTTAGCTAGACCGAGCAGAAAAACGCTCGCAAAACTGATTTTGTTGCACTTCACGGGAGTTAGATAGTTGGCGATAGCATTGCTCACTGTCGCTGAACAGATACATTCAGACACAGGAAGACATGGTTGTGTGGGATTCGAGTCGATAACGGTAACTTCACAAGCGTTCTTTGGCTAAGTTCACTCAATCTGAGAATAGCCTGATATACGCGCTTCACGTTACATCAAACCATCACATCGGGACCAGTCAAATAGTCCGCGATCGTTAGTTAGTAAGGGCTGGTTGTGTCATTCCAGTCAATCATGGTAACTTCTCAAGAGTTCCGGGGCTGAGTTCACCCAGTCCGAAAAACAGAAAAAGAAAAATAAGGTTCGCTACACTGATATATGCTCTTCATGTTATACCAAATGATCACATCGGGGACCAGTCAAATAATCCTCGGACGCTAGCTTGGCTCGATGTCGCTGAACACGATCCTATTTCTGTATGGTGGTTCTTACCACAGGCACGTTGTCGGGAGATGTCGCGTGCTTACAGCATAGAGGAACGTGTAATTTACTTCTCAACCATTCAGTGGACTTTCCGCCGCGGATTGACTCTGCTCTTCTACTAACCCCACGGAGGCCTGGAGGAGTTTCATTTAGTTGTGAGATTTCCAGGAATATCAGAGCATTGCCATGACGCCGCTCGGCGACACGTCGTCGCCATGCACCGTCATGCGTGTCCTCAAGTACAGCGCCGTGGGTTCTTGCGTCGTCAACGTGTCCGTCGTCGTCGTGTGTTTCGTCACTGGTAAGTACGTTCAACATATGTATCATGTTGTGTTGTAGAGACCGGTACGTTCAACATATATATCACGCCGTTGTGTTGACGTGATATATAACACTCATAACAGGGGGAATAAAAATCATAATTCTTCTTTAAGAAATTTTGTCATGCATTCCTTTAACGTACACTACTGACGATTTGACGCAAGCAAACCAATCACCTTGTTGGTACTAAATATGACGTCATCACGATTTGGCAAAGCACACACAATGATATCACGTAAAAAAATTACAGAATAGAACTTTGGATTTTGAAAATGATCTGTGAACCGTAAATAAAATACAAAGTTAAAGCAATACCCAAAACAGTAAAGTGGTTTACGTCGTTTCTATATACATGTACATGTATGCTCAATAGAATAATAAATTCTGTACCAATTACATATTAT